>PVKS010008004.1:0-70316 GCA_004027875.1 Aplodontia rufa | reverse complement strand
AATTTTTATTATGTATTTGTATATGCACACAATATAACAATATAATTTGGTCAATGTCACTTCCCAGTATTGCTCCTTTCCTCCCCCTCTCCCTTCCTGATCCCTTTCCTCTGTTCTACTGATTTCTCTTTGGTTTCATGAGATCCCCATCCTACCTTTCTTTTCCTTTTTTTACTCCTGTTTCCACCTATGAGAGAAAGTATATGACCCTTGCCCTTCTAAGATTGGCTTATTTGTTTAAAATAATGTTCTCAAGTTTCATTTATTTCCCTGAAAATGGCATAATTTCATTTTTTCTTTATGGCTGAATAAAGCTCCATTATGTATAAACAAAAAAAAAATCCACTAATAGGAAACATACAAACTTTGCCTCTTGGCCTTTGGAAATATTTGAATTACTTTTTTGTGTTCCGTGTTGGACTTGGACTATTTGTGACTTTCTTATTTCACCTGTCCAGCTACTTTTTCCACCTTATTTAAGTGAGTATTTTTATATTTGAAGTTGAGTTTTAGACATTAAAACTTTCCAGGTTATCCCTTGAAAGAGCAGCGGTTTCTATTAAAACATTTTGATAAAATCGTGCCTTAAATTTTGAAAACCTTTAAAGCTTCATAATAATCTTAATGAGTTTTATTTTGTGTATATTGTTACGTTTGTACTTGTGCTTTTATAAAAAGCCAACTTTACGCATAGTATTTTTTGGTTTTTTTATTTTTTATTTTTATTTTTATTTTTGAACAACCATCCAAGTTTTTAACAAAATAATATAAAATGTGTATATATTCTGGATATTACAATTACCCCCAGGATTGCCCCCCAATTACCCATCCTTATCCCTCCCTTCCCCTTCCCCCCATATCTCTAAAAAAGGATATGTTGTATAGCATTACATCTTATCTGGATTTAACACATGATAATAGACCAACTTTCTCACTGGTCAGGGTCTAGTTCCAACCTCCACAGATGAGTGGAGATAATCGACCCTTAGTTCTCTGGGTTAAGCTGATTTTACTCAGCATAATTTCTTCCATAACCATCCATTTACCTTCGAAGGCTGCAATATCATTGTTTCTAATTGCTGTGTAAAATTCCATGGTATAAATGTACCACAGTTTTTGGATCCATTCATCCAGTGAGGGACATCTGGGTTGTTTCCATAGCCTAGCAATAGTAAATTGTGCTGCTATAAACATTTACACATAGTTTGATGGTCTTTTCAACCTTGGCACAGTTGATATCCCAGGCTGAACAATCGTTTGCTTGGGGAGCTGCCCTCTGCACTGTGGGGTGTTTCGCAGCATCCACCACAGGTCCCCCCTAGATCACCAACCACTCTCCCCACAGCGCATCTGCAGACCTTGCCACGTGTGGGGTGACTGGGGGAGCAGTTGAGAACTGCTGGATTAAAGGCTCAAATAACTCCCAGTTGTTCATGCTCTTAATGGCATTTTATCTGTCTACATAAAAAAAAATAAAAAGAAATTTTAGGACAGGTAATCTTTCTGCCTGCTCAGTTCTTCCTTTTTCCTTCTTCCCAGAAATAACTCTCGTTTCCTGATGATTTCAGAATTGCCAGTAAGGTTCTAAGTGTCGTGCTTGTAACACCGTCTTTTGATTTTTACGTCTTAGGCATTGCTGTGAACGTTGAGGATTTACCTTTCTTCATTTGCCTTTGATTTAAATCCCTTCTGAAGACAGTTAGCTGCAGCAGGTTTCCTGCAAATCCCTACCTGGCGCTTCGGCCCGACCAGCCTGAGCCTGTTTCCTCTGTGGTTGACGCAGGCCAACTGCCTCAGTTGCCCTGACCTTCACCTGGACATTCCCTGCACCTCTCTTCTGTGTTGACTCCCCATTCCTCATTCCCACCTTCTCCTTGCTTCATGGAAAACGCATCCAATAACCCCCTAACAAGGGATGAATGAGAGCTACACTTTTGGATACAGCCAACATCTGAAAGCACCTTCGGATGTGACTAATACTTTGACTAGGACATAATTCTGATTTGGAAATAATTCCTCAGGATTTTGAAGGTAGTCATTTCTTCATTAATTCTAGCCTCTTTTATTGCTTTGGGAAATCTAAGGCAATTCAGATTCCTAACTTTTTATTTTTGTTAAGAGAGAGGGACAGAGAGAAAGAGAGAGAGTGAGAGAGAGAGAGAGAGAAACAATTTTATTTAGTTTTCCATGTGGCTTTTGTTGCTCCGCACCCTTGTTGTGTACGTGGTGCTGGGGTTTGAATTCTACTCCTGCGTGCCAGGCAAGCGCCATAACCACTGAGCTACTTACTGCTCCAGCCCCTTTTTTTTTTTTTTAAAGGGAGAACAAGTCGATTTTTTATTTTTTCATCTGGTTTTTGTTTTCCTCCACTTAATTTTGTATGTGATGCTGGGGATCCAATCCAGAGCCTCACACATGCCAGGCAAGCACTCTAACTCTGAGCCACTTCTTTAGTCCCCTTTGACTTTATCTTATAATTTTTCTCGCATACTTTAACTTTTAAGAGTTTGTTTTTGTTTCTAAATGTTCTTTTTCTATTGTGTACTGTTCCTGTTTAATGAGGGAAGCCTCTTTTCTTATCTGAGGATATGAATGAGCATTTTAAAGTCTTCTCTGCCAGACATAGTCTGTTTCCTGCACCTTTCTATTTGGATCTGTTTTTCTCATGTCTCAGGAATGAGTTATCACTTCATATTTAAAAATTGAGGAGAAATAACTGGTTGCAAGACCCGAGGACACGAAAGGGGCTTACCCACTACAGGCTAGACTCTATTTAACAAACCTCTAATATCAATAATCTTAAAGATTCCCCTTAAAGTATTCTTTCCATTTCCTGCCTGAAGAGTACATGTCCGTATGCCAGCTTTCTAGAAGCTATGTGGAAGAAGAGCCAGAGGATCTCACATATTGTGCATGGTTCTATTCAGGCTCCCTCTTCCAGTGTGGAAGCCCTGGTCCTCAGCTCTGCCAAGTCCTACCTCCGTTTATTGCCACAGTGGAGAAAAAGGAAATCCACCCAACTATTGAAAACAGAGAAGAGACCTGGGAGATTCTGTTGAGCCTGCTTGTTTGGCTCATCCTTTCGCCTCCGCTTCTGCAGGCACCTGATACCGCCAAAGCCTTCCGGATTGTGTGATATCAAACACGTGGTCCTGGGCTGGCTTAGGACTCGGTGATTTCAGGTCTGCCAAGAGCCTGACACTGACACGTCTGCTTTCCAGCTTCCAAAACTGTGTAGCTACTGTTTTCTCCCCTTCTCCTTATCATTGTTGTGTTTGCCTTTTTTAAAAAATTAACGTTCTACAACATTGGTTAAGATGTTAGAAAGGAAACAAAAGTAAATGCATATATTCAATCTGCCATTTCTTCCTTGGTGAAGTTAACCCGTGTCTTCTACATAAAATATGGTCTCAAAGTTTTTCACTGAATCCAGCACACTGTCAATATCATTGGAATACACAAAAGACACCAATAATTCTTTAGTGTTCTATGGGTAATATTTTTACATTTAAGTTAATAGTGGACAACTTCATTTTTTATTATTGTAAAAGCTGTAAATCTCATGACACTTTAAATGAAGAAAAGAATATTATTCCATTTTGAAACACCAAATTCTCAGGGATGAGATCTGTTACTGAACAAATGTGGAAAAAATTCTGAAACAGTCAACAGATAGCAACTGTTGTTTTTATTATTGCTATTATCCACGTTTCATTATAAATATTTCCAGCCAACTATTAAATGTTTTGATTTTTGTTATTGTCATCTTAGGAAGTTTTATATTTTAATTTTGGTTTTCTAAGGTTTTTATTTGATGTTTGCTTTTTAGTTTGGTCGTTTCCATCTCATTTAGATAAAAATTTGTCCTTTGACAAATAATAATAATCAAAATTGTGGTTGTAATTTTTTTAAAAAAGAGAGAGGAACAGGGAGAGGGAGAGAGAGAGAGAGAGAGAGGAACAATTTTTATTTAGGTTTCATGTGGCCTTCTTTGCTCCAAGAGTTTGTTGTGTATGTGGTGCTGGGGTTTGAACTCGCATACTGCACATGCCAGGCAAGCTCCATAACCGCTGAACCACCACTCCAGCCCTGTGCTTGTAATTTTATAGTGGTATTGCTTACTATAACAAACTTAAATGCCAATAAGAAGGGACTGATTAAATAAATTATGATACATTTATGTAAGAGAATACTATGCAGCCACAAAAAGTGACTTTAGAAAAGACTATTTAATAACATGATAATGTCCACAGATACCTACTTAGTTTAAAAGGCAACAGGAAAAAGTATGAGCTAAATAAGTTTTTTTTTTAAAAAAGAACATATGTCTAAAACCAAAAGAACAAGAAAAGGCAGTGGAATGTGGACAAGGATTACCTAAAGAAGAAGCAATTGCTGTGGATTTTTTTTAAGAGAGAGGGACGGTGAGAGACACTGAGAGAGAGAATCAATTTTATTAGTTTTTCATATGACTTTTGTTGCACTGACACATCGTTGTGTACGTGGGGTTCTGGGATTTGAACCGCACTTGCATATACCAGGCAAGAGCCATAACAGCTAAGCCACCACTCCCGCCCGGTTTTTTTCATTCTTTGTAGTTTTTGAAAATCAGTTATCTACAATGAAAGGAAAAATTTCACTTCTGAAAAATTTTTTTGAAAATTTCACCTTTGGTATTTATATCTAAAAATGACATAAATGTGTAAATATAATTTTTAAATAAATAAATTCTGCTTTGAGATATCTGCTGGACTTCCAGGAGAGCCAGGATCCCCAGGAGAGCCAGGACCCTCTGGACGCAAGGTAAGTAGGAAAGTTATAAATCATGCTGGGATCTTTTGTACTTACAAAGTTAATGCATGGAAATTTCACTATCGAAATATATGCATGCCTTCTGCTTCTACTGTTTGACCACTGTTTTTGCTATTTCATATGCTTTTAAAAATGAGGGGGGAAATGCCAACTAAAATGTATCCCTTGTGGTTATGGAAGAGATCATGATGAGTAAAATCAGCTTAACCCAGAGATCTAAGGGTCGATTGTCTCCACTCATTGGTGGAGGTGGGGACTAGACCCTGGACAGTGAGAAAGCTGGTCTAGTAACATGAGTTAAATCCAGATAAGATGTAATGCTTTACAATCTAATACCTTTTTTTTAGAATTATAAAGGGAAAGGGAAGGGAGGGACAAGGGAGGGTAACTGGGGGGGGGCACTCCTGGAGATAATTGCAATATCCAGAATATTTACACATTTTATACACATTTTATATTATTTTGTTAAAATCGTGTAAGGTTGTTCAAAAAATAATAATAATAAAAAAAACTCAATAAAATAAAATAAAATAAATAAATAAATAAAATGTATCCCTTGTAAGTGGGGAAATTGAGGGAAAAAAAGGAACAGTGTAAGACTAAAAGATTTCTCAATTATTGGCAAATTTTATTGACCTATCAATCGTTTCCTTCTTCCTACGTTCAATATGTGATGCGTGAATGAAAGGAAATTAATAAATAGTGAATTTGATCAAAGTGGCATTCTCGTGGAACTTATTTGCTTCAGGAGTGTGGGTCGGGCTCCAGTGCCCTGGGTGTCTTTCTTTGAGAGTAGCCAGAATCTTCCTGTTCCAAAGATGGGTTTGAATACACGAAAATAAAACCAATTCCACTTTGTTCTTTCTATTCCCAACCAAATGAATATATATTCATGTTTGGAAGACAGCTGTGATAGCCTCTCCAGATGTTCAGTTTGAGTCTGGTCCCTTTGTCATCCAACCAATGGAGGGAACAGATTAAGGTTCCACTTGGGCTGCTGCTCAGTGGCAGAGCAGAGCCTGGGGCGGGGGGCCGGGTGGACTCCAACCATCAGCCAGCCACAGGACAGGCAGCCAGGCATGGATGGTTCCATCTTTGCTAGTTCTGAGCTGTGGACCTGCCCTACATCTCTTCTCCGAGCTCTGCATGCCAGCGTCAAGCTGTCTGCTCCATCCTTAGGTTCTGGAAGATCCCATCTGTCAGAGATGGAGCTGCAGGGAGGTGGCCTTTAGCGGCTTGTGTGCCAGAGGCTCCTACTATATCCCCCCAAGCGTGGTACTCCAGGTCATGAGTCTCCTACCTGTATTCTTTGTTCCTTCTAAGCATAAAAACTTTTAAAAGCTATCATATTCTCCAGGCAACGTTGGTGCACATTCCGACTCCTGATATGTGTGTCGAAAGCTGTAAAGCATTTTTTTTTTTGTCTGTTTGTTTCCCTAGGGTGTGAAAGGGGCCAAAGGACTGGCTTCGTTTTCCGTATGTATCTCTTTACTCTGAGTATTCAGCACTCCATTAAGTTTATTTCGTTTTGCACTTAGTGACCTAGCAGGCTGTTGGTTAATTCTGTTTTATTTTTGAACCACAGACATGTGACCTCATTCAATATGTGCGGGACCACAGTCGTAAGTACCCTGCATAAAGCGATTGCCCAAGTTGTCAGCTTTCATAGAAGGAAAGCAGGGAGCCCTGCACTCAGAACCAAGGCAGTTTACCAGCCAATTTCTTAAAATTATGTCACTGCATAAATTTGAATCAGCATGGACTGGTGACTCTTATCTCCCTGTGTGGCTGCCAGTCTGTTGAAATCTGTTCCAAGCACTAAGCAGTAATAATATATCTAGTGCTTTGGACATGGGGAAAAATGAGATTTGAGGTCAGAACTCTCCAAGTGACGGAATCAATCAGTGGAGAGTCACATTGAACTTCTTTTAGATGATTATTAACACCTGACAATAACCGACAGAATTGAATTTACCCGTGTGAAAGAGGATGTCCTGGTGGGTGGGAGCTTTGCCTTGGATTTATGGTTTATTACACCTTTCCTGGAAGGATGTGTTTGGTTGCTTTTAGTTAGACTGATTGATTTGCCCGTAAAACTCATAATAATGTGTGTTCTGCCAGTGTGTATGTTTTTCCCTGCTTCAACATTTTAAAAGCAAAAAGGCATTTTGATTTGGCAAGTGCTCTTTTGAGTTTAAGACCCTTATAACAAATTCTACTCTCAAAATATGTGTTGAAACCATTAAAAAATCCATGTACAAGACTAAGGGTTGACCTCTCATCGTGGCAAATGTTCATTTACGCGTGCATAATTATTTCCCAAAAAACCATTATGACTGAAAGGAGGAGTCAAAAATTTCCCCAAGGCCTTGGGGGGTTGGGAGAATAAATAAGCTGGAACCTGTTTCTATAGAAAGCATTGTTCTCAAAGACACAGGCCGCCCTTTTTATATCAATTTTATTTATTTTTCATCTAGTTTTTTTCTTTTTCTGACTCTTAGTTGTGTATTGGTGCTGGGGTTTGAACCATGTTCCTTGCACATGCCAGGCAAGTGCTCTACCACTGAGCCACCACTCCAGCCCCAATACACAGACTTTTAAAAGCTCTAAAAAGTAGTGTACATCAGAACTCTTTTGGTAGTAGAATGTGACCATGATGGGAACCAAAATTTATACACTGGGCCACAAAGACTGGTTGTTTTGCAGCTGAATTAGCACATGGGTTTTCTGGCATCAGGGCCGTCAGAACTCTGATGAAGAAAGGGCGGATGCAAGGGTGATGGGGCCTAATCTTTTAAAATTTAAGAGGCTCAATACAAAATTATAAATCCAGAATCAGGTGCAAAGTTATTTCAAAACTATTACTTAGAACATGAAAGGAAATCACAACTGGTAATTCCTGTATATTTTACAAAGGCGCATGATCATGTGAACAGCTTGGCTAGGGCCTCTCCCAGGCAGGGTCTTGCAAGGGACATCTGCATGGAAGAGGCCTAGAGCAGCTGTCCAACAGAATGTTCTGCAATGACAGACGTGTCCTCTGCACTGTCCAACAGAGTAGCCACCAGGAATATAGCTAATGAAGATAATGTAACTGAGATGCTGAATTCTTAAAATTTAATTTTAATTAAAATTATTTAAAATAATTACCTATGACTCACAGCTGCATATTGCATAGCAGAGGTCTAAAGCAAATGATCATTTATTTTAGAGTAAATCCATCTCTGATATTTTATAATGATAAAGAGATGTGCACATATACGGGTTAAACATCCCAAATCGGAAATCTATAATGCTCCAAAATCTGAAATTTTTGAACTGACACGACACCACGAGTGGAAAGCTTCACACCTGACCTCATGATAGGTTGCAGTCAAAACACAGGTTCACTAAAAATACTGTATAAAATTATCTTCAGGCTATGGGTGTAAGGTGTATATGAAATATATGTGAATTTCCTGTTTAGACTTGGATCTCATCACCAAGATCTCTCATTGTGCATATGAACTCTCAAGAAATCTGAAATGAAACATTTCTACTCCTAAGCATTCAGATAATGGGCACTCAACGGGTACATACACACAACTCCATATGTATAAGTGTGTGTGTGCGTGGGTGTGCGAAGGTGTGCGTGATAGCTATAGATATGTATGTGGGGAAATTTTAGAGTAAAGAGAAATTAGGACCTTTTAACTTTCCAAATTGGGTGTAGCTCCCTGCAACATCGCAACCCTCCCAGGCAGAGTCTCTGCCTCTGACAGCTAGCAGGAAGCAGCTGTTTTATGTCTGTATCTTTTCCATCACTACTCCCATCCCCTTCCTTATAAAAGGAATAGTGTTTTACCAAGATGCTGGGCTCTGTCTACATCTTCTCCAAACCCTAATTGTTGCCTTGATTTTTGAGTCATCTACAAACAGCAGACAAGGCCGGACCTCACTGCCATGATTTTTTTCTACACAGTAGAGAACTCTATTCTCCTACCAAATAATAACCCAGTCTCCTTTGTTCTTCTTCCCCAGCTGGCGGACATGGTGAGTAATCTTTACTTACAGCGTGTTTTAATCAAACTTCAAAATGTCATACATCTGGAAAGAAGAGTTAGAACAATGTGTTGCCTGCCAGCTGAGATAAATTTTATCAGGGCTTTCTTTGCTGCCTCGTACTGGTAGCAGAGATCTGCCTCCAAGAACTCAGTTTTCACTGAGTTTCACAGCTATTTCTCAACCATCAGTAGACTTTTTTATTATTAAAATATTTTAAAGGCTAACATCATCAATTACTTTACTGTTAGGCTTTTTGTAATAAAATTTCTCCCTTCATATTCTCTCTCTCTCTCTCTCTCCTCATATCCTTTGTGTAGTACAGTGATTAAGGATTAAGATGCAGAGAACGGGATAAAGTAGGGATGGTCAGATAGCAAGTAAGTGGAATGTGCAGCTTGGGTAACACTAAAACTATGTATCCTGTGCTTCATGTTAATTAGCAACTTGGCTGAATATATTTCAGTGCTAGTTTTAAAATATTCTACAAATGCTTCTTACATGATATATTTGTACAAGCCCATAATCACCCTAATATGCATTTATACCCTTATAATTTTTATATAAACCCATCCCCTTTGCCCTCTGATTGCTTGTACATTCATTCAACAAATTTTATTGAAGGCCTACTATGTGCTGATCTCTGTTTCAGGCACTAGGGACAGTCAAATAGTAAACAAGATTCCTGTTCTCAGAAACTTCCATTCTCATGGAAGACCCAGATAATGAACAAAGAAAAGAATTCCAAATCCTATGGTTGCTGTGAAAGGAATAAAGCATTCTCTGGCATAGAATAATGTGAGGGAAGGGGAGAGATTCTTTTGGATGCAGAGTTATTTTCTGAGGCAGTGAACCTGAAGTCTGGCTGAAGGAGCCACAGTTTTGCAAAAGTCAGGCAGGGGAACTCCAAATGCAAAGGTCATGGAACAGAAAAGACCTGTAGGCATTTCCTAGGAATTCACAGGGCCCAGTATGACAATTGGCACGTGAATAAAAGGGGATGTAGGCAGAGAGACTGAATTAAGTTGGGGTTGGCAAGTTATAATAAGGGTGCTAGCAATGTTTTTTTTCTCATCTCTATATAGCACCTTAAATTTTGTTGTTGTTCTCATATGAATATAACAACCCCTCCCTCCAAAGCCAGCAGAATCAATTTCAAGTTTGGTCATAATTCTTTTTTTTTTTTTTTTTTTTTTTTTTAAAGAAAGAAGTAACTTTATTTGGTTTTTCACATGGCCTTTGTTGCTCCAACATTTAGTTGCGTAAGTGGTGCTGGGGTTTGAACCCGGGTCCTTGCACTTGCCAGGCAAGCTTGGTCATAATTCTAATCATTTTTTTAAATTGTAAAATTATCCTGGCCTCAGTTTTTAAAAATCTCCTCAGCCCTTTAGTTAGATTTGCAGGGTAGTAAATTATTTCCTGTCTCCAAGAGATGAACAGTTTGATTTGGGTTGGAATATTTATTCTTACTGGCCAGGTGATAACTCCTTTCACCTGTGAAGGTCACAGAGTCAAGAACCAGAAGCAGATAATAACTTAGTGCCAGGGTGGGCAGGTCCAGTTGCCTATCACAGAGAGACCTCCTTGGTGACCAGTCTGGGCAAGCCCCGACAGGTATGAGTTCCTGAGTTCCTTATGAAGGGCCTGTGGGCCACAAGCTGTCTTTATCATCACCAGCTCCCTTGCTGGTGTGTGAATGAGATGAGATACTCCCCCAGGGGAAACCCTCCATTGGGGTTTCCTTTCACCAATCTTTCTCCCAGTACCAGGCATCTTGCATGTCATTGAAGCTTTCTTCTTCTTCCTGTACCTGTTACAAAGAACTGTTCTTAGGCCCTTTCTCCATTCATTCAATATTCATTACATGGCAGAGACTAGTAACCTAGAAGGCCAACAGAGACGTGATCCCTATCTCTATGTATCATAAGTTAACAGGAGAAACAATCAGATTATCAAATATAAATTGCCAACTGTGATTAAGTGCAGGGTACATTAGAATGAATGAATCAGAACCAATGAAGAAGGGTATGTAACTGAAATTAAGACATTAGAGTTTAGCAAGCATAATTCAGAGTTTCTCTAAACAAGATGTCTGTTAACTTGCATTTTTAATTGTTGAATAAAAAAATTGAAGGCTGAGGATATTGTTTAGTGGTGGAGTGCTTGCCTAGCATGCACAAGGCCCTGGTTTTGACTCCTAGTAATGAAAAAAATAAACTCCTGTTCCTTGGGAAAAAGTGACCTGTTTACACTTTCCTTGTTCTTTAGTGATATGGTTATTCTCTGTCACAATGGCAAAGTCTACAATAATAGCTAACATTTATTGAGCGCCTGCTATATGTTGGACACTATAGTTCTAAGTGATTTGCTTGTGCTAATTCATTTAGTCCTCAACACAGGCCTGGGCAGTAGGTGATGTTGTGACTCACATTTTTTTTTTTGACTCACATTTTAAAGAGAAGGAAACAGTCAGAGAGGAGAAGTAAATTGAACAAGATCATATGTTAGCATTTGGGTCCGGCTCTAACGACAACTGTGTATTGCCCACTCTCTTTACAACCTAATGTTCTCTTCTGTATACTGCATGTCAATTCCAGCTTTTCTGAAATTATCAAAGGGGATTTCACAGTCATTCCTTTTTAACATTTGTTACATTTCTTCATTAAGAAAGAATTTATTTTAGTTAGAGTGAAGTTCCAGCAACAAAATACAATACTCTTAGTCCAATCTCCATAAGCCAAATGGCATTACCAGAAGCTCTTATTTAGAAAGAATTTGCTAATTAACATACACATTTAATAACAAATCACATTGAATTCTGGACTTTTGTTCTTTTGTGTTTGATTCAAAAGAGCAAACTTGGCTTTTAGAACAGCACTTTCGAGTACTACTCGGCCATTAGAGAGGATGATATGATGTCTTTTGAAACCAAATGGATGGAGATGGATAGAATTATGCTTAGTGAAGTCTCCCAAACTCAGAGACTCAAGGGCCGAATGGTTTCTCTCATCTGTTGATGTTAGCATATATAGGGAAGCAGTAGGGCAGACCGCTAACCCAACAAAACTGCAAATTGAATGACTTTCAGAGTAATAGGGGGATGGCTCTCTAGGATACTTGGAGGTGTAGGGAGGGGGATGGAGAGGGGGAGGGTATATGAAGAACTCATTGGAGTCTGGAGCTTGGGAAGATGGGGGAACCATCCCAGAAGCCGATGTCATTCCTCCAGAACTACCCATTTAACGCATGAGTTCTTCTGGGGGAAACTGCAACAGGTAAAACCCAAGATCATGGTTAGCCATGATCTGGCTCGTCCCCTCGATAACAAAGTTTATATCCATTGATTGCTAATGTTTTGATATTGTTTCCCCCTCAACTGTATCTCTATATACTTCTAATTTAAAAAAAAGAACAGCACTTTCAATTATTAAAGATTTAAATACTTAATATCATATGTTTGTTGTACTATTCAAATTATTAACTATTTAATGTTTAAATATTTGAGTAGCTAACATTGAAAATTACTTCGCCTTCCAGGTAAGCATGAAAAGTGATATTTATTTAAGGGGCACTGTGTTGTCTTTCAGGAAAACCTGAGTGCCCAGTGCATCCAACCGAGTTGGTGTTTGCTCTGGACCAGTCCCGGGATGTCACGGAGGAGGAATTCAAGCGGATGAAGGCGCTGGTGGCTTCGCTGGTGAGAGACGTCAAAGTCCGGGAGAACAGCTGCCCGGTGGGAGCGCGCATCGCCATCCTCTCCTACAGCTCGCAGGCCAGGCACCTGGTGCGCTTCGCGGACACCTACAGAAAGGACCAGCTCCTCCGGGAAATCCAAGCTCTGCCTTACGAGCGCTCCTCAGAAGGCAGGGAGATCGGCAAGGCGATGAGGTTTATTTCCAGGAATGTCTTCAAGCGGACGCTTCCAGGGCCTCACGCAAGAAGAATCGCCACATTTTTCAGCAGCGGTCCATCAGCCGACGCCCAGTCCGTCACCACCGCCACCATGGAGTTCAGCGCCCTGGACATCGTGCCGGTGGTGATCGCGTTCGGCCACGTGCCCGCGGTCAGGCGCGCATTTGCGGTACGAGGGGGAAGCCTTTCACAAACGAGAGGGTTTTGTTGTTGTTGTTTTGTTTTGTTTTGCTTTTTTGTGGGGTTTTCTGGCTGTCAAAAATTTGTATTTGTGCGACACAGTCTTACATATTGGAGGGAACAGTTGTTACATATTCATGAATACATGGATATTGACATAGTAAGACCCCTTCATCCATTCCCCATCTTTCACGTCTCCTCTGGAATACCCCACACCATCACTGGAAATGAGCATGTACGTGTGTATTAATTTTTGACATTTCTGAGTGTCTCTGCCTGTGTATAGTTAGGCTTCTCAAGTGTTCCCAGGTTGTATTGATAACCCCCCCTTATCCCTCCCTCCCATTTTTGCCTCCATCCCTTCTCCCCTCACCTGCATAGTTGTGGTTCCCCTAGCTTACGTGAAATTTCAACTATGGTGAGTTCGCTATTTAAACTTAACTAACTTTCATCATATCTGATGATATGATCATACTCTAGCTTCCACATATGAGAGAAAACATTCAGCCCTTAAGTCTCTGTGTTTGGGATATTTCACTCAGCATAATTTTTCCCATTTCCATCCATTTGGCTACAAATGCCATGATATCATTCTCTTTCAAAGTGTAATAGAACTCCATTGTGTGTGTGTGTGTGTGTGTGTATACATATGTGTGTGTGTGTGTATATATATATATATATATACACACACATGCATACATACATACATACAAGCGGACATTTAACATTGAAAATTACTTCACCTTCTACGTAAGCATGAAAAGTGATATTTATTTAAGGGGTATATATATACCAAAGGTTTTTAATCCATTCATCCCATGAAGGGCATCTGGGTTGGTTCCATAGCTTAGCTATTGTAAATTGAACTGCTATAAACATTGATATAACTATGTCTCTGTAGTATGCCGATTCTAGCTCTTTTCACAAATAATTTTGATTCATATATTTCATCTATGTTCAGAAGTCTCAAAAGTATAGAACTACATTTCCTTGCCCTCCAAACCAAGGTCATTCTGGGCTAACAGAATAGAATGATAAGAAATAATAATTTTGCCAGGCACACCTATAGTCCCAGCTCCTGGGGAGGCTCAGGAAGGAGGATGACAAATTCCAGGCCAGCCTCAACAATTTAGCAAGACCCTGTCTCAAAATAATTAATAATACTAATAGTAGTAGTAGTAGTAGTAATAATAATAATAAAAGGTCTGGAGATGTAAAACACTCCTAGGTTCAATCTCCAGTACCACAAAAGGAAAAATAAAAATAAAAATAAGGAATCAAGGAAACTTGATTTATTATTTATGTACCAGGAACATATTAAGCCCTTATATGCATTATATTGTTTAATTCTCAAAAGTAGTATGTATGAAATGGAGAAACAGCAGCTTAGAAGTTCTGTAAGTGATGTTTATTATACATAACGCTTTTAATCCCCTCATCCATCATCTTTGTTTAGCCACAAAACAAGAAACAACTTTATACCTCAATGCAAACAATTGGTGGCATTTGTGTGTTGTTTAACTTAAGCACAAGTCCATCCACCCACTCAAAGGTACATGCACAGTGCTTTATTTATGATGAGGCATTTTGTTGTTTTTTTTTAAACTTGAATATTAATAATCTCAGAGATTGGTGAATCTGGATTCTTGATTCTAACCAAAAAGTCCAGCAACTCTCTTAATGAAGGTTCAAATTTTTGAAAACTCATAATAAAACCAAGCAGCATTGGCCACCCATAGCCCTTAAGCAGAAGCAGAAGAGTTGGTGAGTAAGTTAGGATTGGTCCCAAGGTTCGTTTTTTAAAAAAAAAAAAATTGGTGCCTTATAGTTTTACATAATGGAGGGATTCGTTGTTGCACATTCGTACATGCACACCTTAAGACAATATAATTTGGTCCCATTCCTTCCCCATCACCCCCACATCCTGTCTCTTTTCTTCATTTGAAAAATGTTTAGTGAGCACCTCATAAATACCAGGTGCTGTCCTGGGTTCTGAAGATACACAAGTAAACAAGAGAACTGAAAGATTCCCCGTGACAGGAGAAGATAGGCTTAAAAACCCCTGTCTGGAAAGGTTCAAAACAGGCAAAACAGTCCCTTGGTTAGAACACACGTCTGACGTTACAGAGCAGAAATGACTGGCGTTTGCTGCCATTCTCTGCCACTGTATTTTACTTCCACTTAAAGTGGTGTTCTTTTTTGAGGCCATATTTTAAAACCCTATTTGTTTCATACTTACTGGAGCTTTCTACATCTCAGTTCATCTGAGAGTTCAGTAGGCCAGGGTGAAATTTGGTACTGTTGTGGCCTTGAGTGGTGGGACTCAAAAGCTGCTGCTCCAAGAGCATGAGCCGATTTTCCTGTTTCTCAGCACCGTGATCACTGCCCTGCAAGTTCTTCAGGATGGTATAGAGTGGAGTGTCAGGCTAGACGGTGGAAGGTCACTTTTGACTGGAAAAACCTGTCTCTGCTTTGTTTTGTCACTTGGATTTCTCCTCTAAATTTGCTTTCAGTCACCTCTTCTGATGAAATTTTATTTGTTCCTGCCCCCAAGACTTCCAATTTAGGATGTATCTCATATATGCTAAGAAAGTACTCTACCACTGGACTACACCCCCAGCCCTATTTATTAATTTATCTAACTATATATCTATTATTTATTTATTTTTATTTATTTATTTGTTTGAACCTGGAGGTGCTTAACCACTGAACCATATACCCAACTCTTTTTTACTTATTTATTTATTTGTTTATATCTTGAGACAGGGTCTCACTAAATTGCTTAGGGCCTCACTAAATTGTTGAGACTGGCTTTGAACTTGTGATCCTCCCGCCTCTGCCTCCCAAGTTTCTGAGATTATAGGTGTGCACCACTGCACCTGGCCCCTTTTTATTTATATTTCATGATCGTCTCACTGAATTACCCAGTTTACCTCAAACTTGCCATCCTCCTGCCTCAGTCTTCCTAGTAGCTGGGATTACAGGCATGCACTACCATGACTAGCTCCCTTTTTAATATTCTTATAAAATATGTGTCCCTTTTTTTAGCAACCCTCATTTTTTTCTTTTATTCTGCTGTTTGGCATTGCAGGTGAAAGAAACAATAAGTGTAGTATTTGATATTATAGATGATTTTAGTGATTGGAGACATAGTTGAAATTAGAGGGAAACATTTTAATAGGAAACATTACCACTTTGCATACCTAGCCTTTTTGTTTTGAAAAGAATTTCCTTTGTTAACAGAATTTTCTAAAGAAAAATTAATATTAATTGAAATTTTTTGAGGGTACCAATCTATGAGTCCCCATGATATCTAGAGAGGAAACAGCAGGGTGTCATTCAGAGCCATGAGCTGAATGCCTCATACTGTCCATCCGTGAATGTTACAGCTGTTCTTTCTTATAAGCCAGTACTTTGAATCCACAGGAAAATGAGCAATAAAAAAAGCAAACAATAGGACCCTTTTATTTTAAATCACCAGCCCACATTCCATTTAAAAAATTTTTTGTAATATGCTATTATTGTTTCTTCAATGATAAGATGAATGATCTGTAAAATCACATCTTTCAAATATTGTGGATGAAGAAATTACTTGAAGGGGGGTATCAAAGGAGACTGTAGACCCTCTGTAGACTCCCCCTAGTAAAGCAACCCACTAGAATCAGTGAGAATCAATGATACTGCTTTTCTGTTGATGCAATATGTCGATACATGATTAAATGTGAGCCTAAATTGCCAAGTAGGTCCATTGCCAGAAATATGGAAGTTGTTATTGTTACAGCGTAGACGTGTAGAACACAAGATTAGTTTGCCAATGGCAGAGAACCCTAGGCAACATCTTGAGAAACATTGCTCTAAATTAAGTTAGGACTCACTGATACAAAACTGCAATCATTAAAGTAGCTCTTGCAGAAGATGGAAGGTAGGTCTTGTTTGGGGAGAGCAAAAGTTAAAAAGCAAAGTCTTCCATATTCTGCCTCTCACTGGGGCTCACTTTTCTGTAAAATAACGAGGTTGGATTAAATAGTTTCTAAAAATTGCAACTCCAAATCCTGTGAAGTTGTTTTCTCCAGATCCTGGTAGGTGGCAATGAGAAAGCTCTTTGCCCTTCCCAGATAGTCTGATCTGTGTTCTCTGAACTGACACTGGTTCAGTTTCTAGTCACTTGTCACGGTTGGAGCAAGGGTTTGATAGACTTGAAACTTAGTATAGAGACACCTCTTAAAACTATTAGCAGTGCAGACTGGCACTTTCTGCTAGTGTGTTACTCAAGACACTTTGTTTACAGATCACCAGAACCATAAGAAAAATACAGCGTAAGGTCCTAGATAGGGTCCCAGGTATTCCCTGCTCCTCAGTCCAGGTAAGCTGCCTCTGTGCTCCCCTGGATGTGCGATTTAGAATTTCTTCTCTAAAGAAATGCATTCCACCATGCCACCGCTACCCCTCTCCTTCTCCACTGCCCTACCTTCATGGGTTCTATTTTCCCCTCCTCTTTTATGCTACACAATGTTCACTTCCATTACTTTCTGTTTCTTCTCTGTCTTGGTGCTGTGTGTTCATTTCTCTATGTATATGCAACTAAAAATTTAGCCAAAATTTTTGGTTATCACATACTCCCTCAGGGTCTTCACCTCTAACCCAAAAAGCATAAGAATGTAAGATAGTGAGAGGGCTCTCAGCGAGGAATCTGTTGAGCACAGATTTCTCTGTCTGTTGAACAAAGACTAAAAAAATACAATCAGTGGGGCTGGAGCAGGGTGGCTTGGTGGTTACAGCGCTTGCCCAGCATGTGCAAGTACACGGGCTCAAACCCCAGCACCTATGTACCCAACTAAATGTCAGAGCAATGAAGGCCATGTAAAAAAACTCAATAAAAAAATGGATTCTCTCTGTCTCGCTCTCTTTCACTGTCCTTCTCTCTTTAAAAAAAATACAATCAGTGATAAGTCTCAGGAAAAGCCCCTCCTCCCATTTCCCTTGCTCCTCAGTCCACAAGACAGAATACGGCCAGCCTACAGCCCTAGGTACTCTTGCCATTAAACACAGACTCATAGCCCTCAGGACCCAAGTTCCAAATTCTGGAGAGAATGAATCTGGCTGGCTCAGATGTCCTTTCCCAGCCCAACTAGCTCTTTTCAGAGAAATGGTGTTACCCTCCCTAAACACAACCACCAAGGTCCTACCTCTATGGATAAAGTGTAGGAAGGAGACCCCCTCAGAGAAAGAGAGGAGGGATTAGCGATAGACAATGTAATGCGTACGAGAAAACTTCGTCATTTGACCCGTATCTGAGGCATTACAAAGGATCACATCTACAGTTTTTCTTCAACTCTCAACTGTAAGTCAGTTCATGGACAAGTTAATTATTCTTGGTTATCTGGAGGCTCCTTATCTTTTCCCTACACCTCACCCTCAAACTCTACAGGTGAGTTGTTCACAATGGGGCCAAAGTGGAAAGGGTTGGGAGTGTCAGAAAAGAGAGCTGCCTAGACTTGGATTTGAGTCTGTGTTAAAGCCAGTTTCGATGCCTGGTGCACAGTGGCAACCTAAAGACAGTTACAGAGAGCAGCCTGTGACTTCACATGGTTCTCTAGTACTTGAGGATTTTGTCCTAAAGTGATGTTGAGTGTCCAGTGTCTTTTGATCAGCTATTAATCTTTCTTTGTGCTTCAGTTGCTCCATCTGTAAAACAGAGATGATAAACATAAGAACTAACCTACCGAGTTGCTGAGATAATGGATATGAAAGCACTTTATGCTCCTTAATGACCTGCATGACTGTGCCAATAAGTGCTTCACAGTGATAGACCCACTCGATGCTTACAGTACTCTGTTAGTAATCATAATCTTCCCATTTTACAGATGAGAAAACAGGGAAAGTAATTTGTCATGGAGCTGAAGGGAGGGTTGGAGTTTACATCCTGCAGTGTTCTATCACCCTGACGTGCTATGTCTCACCATGACCCTCTGAGAAGGAGAACAGTTGCCCTCCCCAGTCACATCTCTCTGAACAGTACTGGGAGATCACCACGTCCTACTCACTAAACAGTTTTTTCTCTTCTGCTTCTTGCAGATCGATGACACTGGCACATTCCAAGTAGTAGTGATTCCATCTGGGACCAAAGATACACCCGTGTTAGAGAGACTCCAGCGGTGCACTTTCTGCCATGGTGAGACTACAGAAAAGACAATATGATCACATGTGTTAAGTCCATTGAGTCATTGTTGGCAGTGACAGCTGGAAGTTGGCAACAGGGATACACATGGCCTAGGGAGGACCTCCCCAGGGCTATGGGCGTACCTTGTCATGCTGCATCTTCCCCAGATGGAACTTCTCAGCTCAGCCTGCAGGGTTTCCTCCTGTGTATCCCAGCAGGAGGGTTACATTCCAGGCCTCTCTACTTTCTGCTGCTTCCAGGAAACAGTAATGAGTTTTAGAACAATTTAGCTTGTCTCATCGCCAGGTTTTTCATGCTGTATTTTATATGAGTTTTCTAAATCTCATATGTTCACAGCCCCAAAGAGATGCTTTAAAGCAATTCGGCACCCTCCTGCCTATTTGCCACCCCCTCCCCCGCCGCCAATGCTGGGAATGGAACCCAGCGGTATCCAGCCACTGAGCTACATCATTAGCCCTTCTAATTTTTATTTTGAGGACAAGGTCTTGTCAAGTTACCCAGGCTGTCCTGGAACTTGCAATCCTCCTGCCTCGGCCCCCCAAGTAGCTGTTATTACAGGAATGTGCCACCATGCCTGGTAGATCTTTTTTAGAATTAATAGATGTAGAAAACGGCAGAAGGTCATTCATCTCCATTGAAAAGAATCTTCATAAATTCCCCCAAATGGTAATCATCAGAAAGATTTGCAGCATTGATTTTGTCTATAGTGTTTTATACACAATTGTAGGTCTAACTGAAAAACTCTCTAATCTTCCATTTGAGCATTCTAGTAATTATGAAGACAGTAGAAGCCACTGAGATTAGGGATGGATGAAACAGCTGACAGTTACCACGCATTTACTATTGACCATGCACTGTTCTAATTACTTTTCATAAATCATATCATTCTATCCTTACAATCACCCTAAAATGTTTGCATTATTATTAGCTCCATTTTACAGATGAGGAAAATGAAGTTTAGTGAGATGTGATAATTTGCCCAGAACCTTACAGACAGATCAAACCCATGAAGTCTGGCTCAAAACTGCCTGCAGATTGTGAGGAATGGAAGTCTCATTCTGCTTCCTGAAATTCTCCATCTGGGCCTGAAACAAATGCCTGATTGCTCTCCTTCTTCAAGAGTATCAGTGAGATGCTATGGTTGATGTACAAATGGCCTTGTAGGGAAGTGGCAACTCTGGTGGAGAAGTAGGATTTCCAGTTTTCTTAGCCCCTGTGCTTTCTCTCTTTCCTCTGCTTCCATCTAATCAATTTCTCTTTTCCCACTCTTGATTGCACAGGGTTAGTTTAGACCCAGGCAGTCCTACTCAAAGCACTTAAGTGCTAAGCATGCTATGGGAAGATATATTCTCAGTTGCACATGTGAACACATCAGTTACAACAGCTACAACATGCCACACTGTTGCTCTGGTGTACTGCACAGTCAGAAGTTGTGCATATGTGACTGGGGATAGATTTTGGCTTCATTTCTTGGCTTAAGCACTTGTTTTGTCTCTTAGGCACATAATGGAAGATATTTTGGCTGTCGTTTTCTGCAATTAAAAAACCCACAAAACTGAGCAAATGGGCAGCCTGCTGTCCCTGATTTAGAAACTGCCATGTACACAGGTGACTGTTCTGTCATTTCACTGTTACACAGGGTCATAAAGTTTTACTAAATTTCACTGTGGGAACTCTAACATGTGCAGTGTCATCTTTACTGAGCCCTTATTGAGTAAAGTTAGGAAGTTTGTTGCATCCCCTAGGGTCTGCATTCTGGTCATTAATCTTTCATCTAAGTATTTATTTATGGCCCATCCTATATCTAAGTACCAGCTGTCTGCACACATGTATTCTATTTCTCTCTCCTTTTTCCTTTGATTTGTAAAGAGGGCATTCTCATCCTCAGTCATCAGTATTATTGAAAACTAGGCAAAATGTCATCCCTGGAAGAGATCTCTGGGTGAATCTGATCCTAGTTAGGTCCAACCCCTTAATTATGCAGAGAAACAGCAGAACTGAGGCCCAGCAGGGGCATAGCTGGACGCACACAATGTGTTTGTTCCTGCAATAAGTCCAAACCTAGGCATCCCAGCTCTCAGACCAAGGAGCCTCCCCACTACTATGTCACATAGCCTCATCTCTAATAATAACACATGGCTTCATATGTAGAAACTTCTAGTAACACTGGTGTGTCCTTTGGTAAAAAGTGATTCACTCTTCCAGCCTTGATCTATTCCATAAAATTTGATTAGTTGACCTCTAAGATGCTTCCATTATCAATTTACTTTATTCCTCTGAATAGCCATTTTGGTCAAATGTAATTAAATTGACTCTTTTTATTACCATGAATTCTTTTGTTAAATGAGATATGCACCTTTTTAAAAAAAAATGACCTATTTTATGAGAGCCCGTTCATAAGCAATATTTATATGCACTCATTTAACAGACATGCATTGCAGTTTCAACAAAAAAGTACTATGGAGATAAAAAGATGAACTGTAGCTTTGTCTTTAAGTACATACACACAGATAGACATGAAATTGTAAATTCTTATTTAAATTGAAATTAGACAAATGGCTTTTTTACTCTCACTTTTTAAGCAGATTATCTTTTCATGGTAGAACATCATGGTGAACACAGTGGTAAGGGCCTCTGGTTTAACCTCTTTATTATCAGTCTAGAGATATGAGAAGCTTTCATATGCTACTGTGTACTTACAGATACATGGGACAAATTGTCCACTTTAAACTTTACAAACAGAGCCAACATTAAACTTCTCTTGAAAGCAGCTTAATTAAAAGAAAAAAGCATAGCATGAGTGAATGGCATCTCAGGCACAGATAGGGATGAAATCTGTACTTTGTGGAGATAGAAAACGTACTAAGAAATCCACTGTTGTTGATATTCAAGTCACTTCGTAAGTATTTTAACATCACAGGCCACGCAGTTTCCAAATGTCAAGATAGCTGAGGTGTGATCTTTCTTTTTCTATCCATACCTACTTAGTAACCCTAAGTGACTTGATTTGTAGATATCTGCCAGCCTGATGCTTCTTGTGACCAAGACCGACCACCCCCTGTGCAGTCTTACATGGATGCTGCTTTCCTTCTCGACAGCTCCCGTAATGTGGGAAATGCTGAATTTGAAGACATAAGAAGCTTCCTGGGGACACTGCTAGATCACTTTGAAATCACCCCGGAGCCAGAGACTTCTGTCATTGGAGACCGGGTGGCCCTATTGAGTCATGCTCCCCCGGGCTTCCTACCCAACACTCGGAGGAGTCCTGTCAGAACTGAGTTCAACCTTACCACCTATGGCAGTAAGCGCCTCATGAAGAGGCACGTGGAACAATCAGTTCAACAGCTATATGGAGATGCTTTTGTTGGTCATGCCTTACGGTGGACTATGGACAATGTCTTTTTAAACACACCCAATCTGAGAAGAAACAAAGTCATATTTGTAATATCTGCTGGGGAAACCAGTCACTTGGATGGAGAAACCTTAAAGAAAGAGTCCTTGAGAGCCAAATGTCAGGGTTATGCCCTATTTGTGCTTTCCCTTGGCCCTTCTTGGAATGACAAGGAACTGGAAGATCTAGCCAGCTACCCTTTAGACCACCACTTGATCCAGCTTGGTAGAATTCATAAACCTGAGCACAAATACGGTGCGAAGTTTGTAAAGTCTTTCATAAACTCAATCAGGCGTAAGTCATAAAATTGTTCTTTCCTACATGTTGAGAATATACTTGGTATTACTCAGAAAAAGCTTCATGAGCTAACATGTATCATTGGAAACCTCTCATTTTCAAGGGCATTGCAAGGTCTAAAAGGAAAACATGTAAAATGGATGGTGGGAGGGAGGAAACCTCTGATTCCCAAGCATTCAATTTTCTGGATCATCATTTTTATGCCTCTGGTTTCTATGGTGAAGCAATCATAACAAGCAGCTGTTCACACATCTGTCTGCATGGAGCAGTGCAGTCTGGGGGCGTGAAGTCAGAGCCTGGCCTCTAGCTGCAAAGTGGAACCCTTGCCATGTAACATTAGCACACTGCCCTTTGATGGAAAGTTTCATCAGTTAACATGCTGAGAGAGAAAGCCAAAGAAAAATTAAGCAATTCTTGGCTTTACTTTCATAAGTTCCAAAGGCAAAGTCTGAAGTATTCGGAGATACCATTTTACCTGTCAGAATGAAAGATACAGGCTTGCAAAACTTCTTGAGCCTTGTTAATGAGTTTTTATGATGCCAGTAGTTAGTGTAACTGGTGCCCATAAGAAAAAAACATGGGCTATATTTCTTGGAATGAGCTTACCTTGAAAATATGCAGTCCATTTTGAATGCAACAGGATGGATTTTAAAAAAAGATGCCCTGATATGACACTGAAGATTGAAAAGCACTTAGTAAAATTCCTGAATGTTTCATGGTATACGGTCCCTTGGAGTCCAGATATAGGAAAGTAAACACTCATGCTAAAGAGCACCCAGTGCCACTCAAGCAAGGCCCTGGTGTGTCTCAAACAGACTGGTTAAAGCTGTAAAGACGCTGACTGATCTGGGGAGCCATGGAGATTGTGGATGGGGCTGAGGTTGCTGCTACTCAGAGCGTGAGTTTAGGACCAGCATTTCACCATCACTTGGGTGCTTATTAGAAATGCAGATTTCAGGCCCTGCCACAGACATTTGGAACCAGAATCTGCATTTTATCAAAATCCCCAGGTTTTCATATGCACATTATGGTTTGAGAAACACTGGTATGAGAGCAACGAGCTCCCAGAATGAAATTTATGTTCATGTATTTCTGGGATAAGAACCTGAAAGAGGAACTAGAAAAGAATGGGGGTGAGGGCTCATTCTGAAGGAACCAGTCACAAGGTGTTTGTGAAGATAAAACAAAAGAACATCACAGAGGACTCTGAAAAAATTGAAAAGAAACACTCCTAATGAGGCACGATAGTGGAAGGAAGTCTTAAGATGGAATTTCCTTCCCTGATACCCCATCATTTTTGGAGGTGGTTCACAGTAATTAGTCAAATGATATGATTAGATAAATGGCACCATCCTCCCACTCAGAAAAAGGGGAAGAGATGCCTTAAGAAAAAATACTTGAGGTACATGAGAGATATATAAAGTGTTTTTGAAAAACTATGACCATGGTGCAGATATCCACCCCGTTTCTAGAAGTTAATATCTAGACATCTCTAGTTTTTAAATACAGCTATAACAGTACAGAAGTTGAGCCCGTAGCAGGCCCCTATACCACACTCACCCATTCAACATTAACATTAATTATTTCTGGGCACCTACTCTGAGCAGCTCACTCTTCAGGTGCCAGGTGAAAAGCTTCTGAAAGCTTGGTAAGTTTTCTTGAATCCTATTTAACGTACTGCTGAAATGCAGCAGGCTATAGAGCGCAGTCCATATCAGAATCAATGCGTTTTCTAAGAGAAGTAAAACTGCAAAAAATAGGTGCCTAGTAAGGGTAATCTTAGGCCATTCAGTCAAGAGCACAGTCCTGCCTGCAGCAGCAGCTCTGGAGATAGTGAGGTATTTTGCTACTTATAAGGATCCTGTCTTACAGGAAAAGATCTGTGTTTAAAGAATTTATTCTACTTAACACTTTAAGGAAACATACATTTTTCAAGTTTCCTATAAAAATGGCTTTCAAATTTTTAAAAGATATGAAGCATGCTTTACTGTTATAAAAACTGTTACACTTCCAACTGAAATGGGTCACCATGAATTAAGCCTAAAACAGCACTGATGTTATTATTATTATTAGTGATACAAAGACCATAAAGGGAATACCCTTTTCCCTTTGCATTATGATATTCTGCAGGAACAAATAAAAATAACTATTCTTATTAGTTTATATCAATTAAAGACCAGATCATGAGGAATAGCTCATATCTCAGATTCTCATGGTTAACATTTTAAGAAGTTAAGAGCATCTTACTGAATTCATCCACAAATTCAGAAGAGATGTATTTCCTAAATTCAGTTTCAGAATACCTTTGAAAAATCTTACATTTCACATGACTGTCTTAGTTGGTATCTTTCTTGACAGATACTGAAAACAGTGAAGTGACACTCTATGTACAGAACAGACTGCAGTAACGTTAACAGCCAGGAGGAAGGACTCATCACAGCCTTTTCTTTTCCTAGGTGCAATCAACAAATATCCACCAATAAACTTCAAAGCAAAGTGTAACAGACTCAGCTCTACAGACCCAAAGCAGCCCCTGTGGCAGTTTCGAAGGTATTGTCTGCTTAGTACAATTTGGTAAATGAATAGGCACTGGCCCCTTTCTTCTGTTTTCCTGCTTCTCCTTTTCTTCTTCTCTCTCCCCCTTGATCTTATTTGAACAAAAACCTATTACTATGATAACGGAAATATAATTCAAAGGAATAAGAGATTTTTTAAAAAATGATCAAATTGATCTGAAAAATAACCAAATAGAGGTGTTAGGGGTTTTTTGCTGTTTGCTTTTGTTTTATAATGGAACCAGAATTTTGTGATTCCTTAGAAATACCTAATTCTAGGCGGCAGCAGGGAAGGTGCAGTGGTAGCCCAGAGCAACTTACTGCACCAGGAAGCAAGAAAATACAAAACAACAACAACAACAATAAAAAGCTAATAGTGTCATGTGAGAAGGACAAGTAAGTTGTCTTCGAAAGGTTCCCACTGGCCTAATCTTGGGCAGTTTGAACACCAGAGAGAATAATGATGGTAATGAATTGTAACACTCAATTTTTAAAACCTACAAGTCTGTATAGATTTTCAAAACAGGTTGGGAAGGGGAGGAAAAACTTTTCTTTATATAAGAATACTGGCTAATAAACGTGGAGGAAAAGGTAGAACTAGATAAATTAGCAGTTGTAACTTACAATGTAATAACAATGTTTTTACAAATGTAAAAACTGATCAGGGATGCTAAAACCATGGTATGACAGGTTTTGGGGGAGCAAGTGTTTTAAAGGTCTCACAGAAGCAAGTGGTGGGATCTGGCAGGACTCACTAAAACCAGATCTGAAACTCTGTGCCTCCTGTGGTGATGCAGTGGGGGGTGCACACATCACCTGTGTGAGGGTCCTGCTGAAGTGTCCGCAAATTCAAGTGCTCTGAGGAAGTCACTGGACAACTGCAGAATGTGGAATGTTTTTAAGAATACCTCACTCTTTGTGGGTTTCATGTCAGCAGGATCAGAAGGCTATGGATGAGATACTGTTCTAGACGAAGAATAAAGAGATTGAACAGCCAAATATAATTTTATGAACCTTAATTAGATCCTAGTTCAGAAAATAAATAACCGCTATAAATGACATTTGGTAGGCCAGGTATATAGCTCAGTAGCAGAGCACTTGCCTAGCATGCATCAGGCCCTGGGTTCAATCACAGTACTGCAAGAAAAAAAAAGTGACATTTGGGAAACAACTAGGGAAACTGGAGTATTTAGAATATGCTGGATGATGCTCCTGAATTGTATGGATTTCCTTGGGTGTGGCAGTAGTATGATACTATTTGGATACTGTTTGTATAAGGGAGTGTCTTTGATCTTGAGACAAGTATGGTGAAGTACTTAATGTGTTATTGTAATAGCCTGCTTTTAGATGTTTTTTGTGAAGGAGAGAATGGTGTACGTGTACACACAAGAACACAAATACACCCATACATACACATGCTCATGCAGGATGGCAAGGGGTGGAGAATCTCGGCAAAAGGAGTACAGCTCTTTATGGTTCTGTTCTAGTTTCCTGTGAATGTTATATTTTCAAACCAAAAATAACTTATAAAACTTGGTAGACAAATAAACAGTAATAGATGCATCTGTAAAGAAACATAATAAACTAGAAAAAGGTCGAAGAAATTACTCAGAGTGAAGAGATAGTTACTATAAGAGGTTTAGAGACAGAACAGAATGGAAAGATCTAACCTATGTCTAATTGGAATTCTAGAAAGGGAAAATAAAAATCATGAAGGAGAGACACTATTCAAGGACATAAAGGAATGGCCATTTTTCAGAACTCAAGACACACGTTCATAGATAAAGAGAAGGCAAGCTATCAGAGGGCAGCATAAATGAAAAGAAAGCAACGTTTAGATTTGGAATAGGACACAGTCTTGGCAGAATACCAAGAAAAAGAAAACTTAAAATCAGCCAAAATAAAGACCAGATCTTCTACAAAGAATGTATAATTGGGCTGGCAGCTGAATTATTAATAGCAATAGTGGAAGCCACAAGACTACTGAGTATTTTTAAGATAGTGGAAAAAAATTGTCAACTTTGAAAAACTCTCTTTCAAAAAAAAATTTTTAATTTGAAATTTCAGATTTTAAAATAATAGTTTGCCACAGACCTTTACTAAAGAATGTACATTAAGGAAAATAAAAATGACCACAGAAGGAAGAAATGAGATGCAAGAAGTAATAGTGATAAAATTTGTCCATATTTAAGTAAATCTAGACAAATGTATTTTTATTTATTTATTTTTTGGCACTGAGATCTAGCCCAGGACCTCAAGCATGCTAGGCAAGTCCTGTACCACTAAGCTAAACCCCCAGCCCATCAAATGTATTTTTAAATAATAATAATAATATATAATTTGTGGGGTTACCCAAAAGCTATACTTGTTAACAAGCATGAAAATAAAACATTTTTCACCTGATGATTTTAACAGAAAACTATCAGTATCAATAAGTATTTTTATTTACTAATTAAATATAAGGAAAGACAACAAAGACTAAAACAATCTTTTGTTATTGAAAAGAAATGAAGCCTTGATCTTTAAGGGAAAAAAAATAGTACTAAAAAAGGGCCAATAATTATATAAGTCACAGGGAGATAAAGAGAGTTCAAAGGTTCTAGGTACTTCATTACTTGAACTGGGGATTAGGTTGTTGAAAAACTTTAGACTCTTAAAAATGCATTAAAAATTTTGAGGGCATACATGAAAAAATAGAAACTAGCTAAGTATTAAAAATATAGCAAGGGAAAATGGAATAAAAACAAAATACAATATAAATATTTTAAAAAGCCAAAAAAGGGAAAAATTAAAAGCAAGAAAGGACCAGTACAAGGCGTTGATCATTGGCATCACCAATGGAAGAACCAAGTCCATTTAAATATATCAGTAATCACAACGAAAACACATGCACTAAACATACAATCAAATTTGATTTTAAATGCTAATATCCAGCTGTTTTCAGGAGACACATGTACAACATAGAGAAATGGAAAGATTAAAAATAAAGTGATGGAAAAAATTCTAGGCAAATATTTATCAAAGCTGAAATAGCTGTATTAAAATCGCATAAAATATATTTCAAACAAAACCATTTTGTAGTGATAAAGAGAGACTCTATATCAAGGAAAAGGAAGTCCAGGAGTAGAGGAAAGAAAATGGGGGATAAAATGGAGGACAGGAGAGAAAAAAGAGAGATTGTGAACTGAAATAAAATTCCATGCATGTATGATTATGTCAGGATGAGCCCAACTACTATGTATAACTAGAAAGCAATAATAAAAAAATTAATAATAATAGACTCTCAACATGACAACAAAGTGTCTGATTCACAAGGGAGATCCTAAATTTATAAGAGGACCATAAAATAACCTTAAAATACACAAAGTAAAAATTGAAAAATTACAGGAAGAAACTGCTATTGAGCTATCAACAAAATGGCGATTTTAGTACATGAGTTTGAAAGACATAAAACTTACACATAACAAACTTGATTTAGTAAATGCACAAAAAGTCAGAAGTTCATTCAAAGATCACAGAAACATTCATGACTGTTGAACGGAAATGGAGAGTTTATGGGTTTTCATTGCATAATTTTTAACTTGTAAAGCAGGTGTCAAACATCTTTACAATGTATAACCATAAGGCTCTAATTTAAAAAATAAAAAATAAAAAAATTGCAAAAAATAATCTCTTAAGAACTGGTGTCGTACAACCCACACTGACTGCAAAGCAAGTAAGTTAGATTTTTTTTTTTAAGAGAGAGAGGGACAGTGAGAAAGAATGAATCAATTTTATTTAGTTTTTCATGTGGATTCTATTGCTCCAACACTTTGTTGTGTACATGGTGCTGGGGTTTCTCACACATGCTAGGTAAGCACCGTAACCACTGAGCCACCACAGCTCCAGTCCCCAAGTTAGAAATTAATAACAGTTTTTTAAAGTCAATGCCTTTATACTAAAATCCCATTTCTAAATAAATAACAAAATAAAAATAATGAAAATTTATAAGTAACTGTAAAATAATAAAAATGCTATGTCAAAACTTATGGGATAGGGCTGGAGCAGTGGCTCGGTGGTTACAGCGCTTGCCCAGCACACGCAAGTACACAGGTTCAAATCCCAGCACCCACATACACAACTAAGTGTCAGAACAACAAAGGCCATGTGAAAAACTCAATAAAAATTGATTCTCTCTGTGTCTCTCTCACTGTCCTTCTCTCTTTAAAAAGAAGAACTTTTGGGATAGTCATGTCATGATTTAGGAATGTTTATAGTTTTAATTCCTATGTTAGGAATTAAAATTTTTAAACAATGAAAACTAATGAGCTAAGCACTGGTCTTAAGATTTTATTGGGGAAAAAAACTAAACTCAAAGAAAGAAAAAATAATATAGTAAATATATTATTATATGTAATATGGTGAATATATTAAATAGAACTTAATTTTTTTAAATTAAGATATAAAAGAGACTATCAACAGGGCAAAAGTTCTTTTAAAACTGAATAGTATACATATGTACCTTTTGCACATGTGAATGTTCCCTATATGTTTAAATGAGAAATAAGTGAAATCAAGTAGTTAGGAGAATGTACTTTTGTGATAAGTCATTCTGTGCTCACACATATATACACATACACAGCCACTGACCACAACCAAATATGCACCAGCACCTGGGACTCACACTTAAGCAAATGCCTTTGACGGTGTAGTGTGTGCACTTGTGTGGTAATCAGGGCAGGCAGACACTCCCAGTTCCAGCTCTGGTGCCTCTGACAAGTCTGTCTGCAATCTCTTGCTTACCTCCTTGGGGAGAGTTGTCCAGAGGAACTGTCCAGCAGCAAATACTTCCTGAATTCAGGCCTAAAACAGGCCCATTAACCTCAGTCTAGGAGCAGAGCTCCCCCTGCTGCAAGTTGCCTGGCAGCTCAGAAAAGGGAAATGAAAGGGATGCTGGATGTGACCCTAGGTGAGGCCACATCTTTGAGCGAAGGATGTCTTAAAGCTGGCTGGTTTTGTGGGCTGTGCACTTGCACAGAGCCCAGGTGCTCATGAGGGCCCACACGTGGCTTTAGGACTCTCTAGTCACTATTAACGTTACTTTGGGATTTGTGTTGTGTAATGAGGTCTGATGGGACAATAATGCATGCATTGGTGGCTGGGGCTTGGAGTCTCAGTTTGCCATCCCATTTATTGCTACCCCCCTCAGGATCTGTTCTTTTAGGTTGAACCCTCCTGTCCTCTGGTCTCCTCCTATCTCCCCCTCCTTGGTGGGGGGGGGGGCTAGGCACAAACTCAGGAAGGCATGGGGTCAGGCACACTCGTCTGGGGACAGGGAAGGCAGTGGCTGACTGTTCCAAGCTAGTGACGCCACAGTACATTTCTTTACTGTCTTCCATGTAAGCATCCAGTATGTCCCAGCAAAAAGGGGGTGATATTCTTGGGGAACGCCCATCTGGAGAGGGTTAGAGCAGCCAGCTGAAGGAAGGGGAGATGCCTGGCTCAGCTATCTAGAGTCTGACAGTTGGCCTCACAGGCCAACTCATGGCACCCCCAGGAAGACCTATCCTTCCCTATGCCAGGGCAACTGGACATTAAGTGGCAAATTAAAATCATCCATGGCAGGTGGAGAGAGACCACAGAAAGAAAAGAACATTTTCTTGACTTTTTTTAAAGCTAGGGGCTCAAATTTGCATTTTGCATTTGGCTCCTCATGTTACGCAGCCAGCCATGACATAGCTGCAAAAGACGCCAAAGCCAGCCTCCAATTAAAAGGCGTTTCTGGAAACCACTCCCACAGTGCTCTCTGTTTGAGTGGGAAGAGAGGATCCACAGCAATTTTGGACAAGAGGTCCCCCCCCCCTCCACACTGCCTTAGTCACACAGAAGGCTCAGCTTCTCCTGTGAATCTGAAATGGTGAAATGGCTGGGGCACCAAGGAACTGAGAAGAAAAATCCATACCATGTCTGTGAACTCTGATGGCATAATAGACCAGGACTTCTCAGGCCTTTTCTACAGTGACCAAAGACTGTAATAAGAGATAATGAGTCACCCAGCTGCTGCTGAAACTCCTTGCTTGAGCCATTCGAGAGACGTGAAGCACAACTGAACACAGGATTGTGGGGGTGAGAATGCCTGCTAAGCAAGAGGTCTGGCCATACAGATGACTTGCCAAGTCCTCAGAATGAACTGCCTAGGAATTAGATCATTCTGCTCCGAGATTTTGAGGAAAGCACACAGAACCTAGTTCTTACCACATGGAAAAGAACCAACCATAAGCAACTAAGGAGACAGATGGCCAGAGGGTAAGATTGCAGGGCCCCTCTTGTATAAGCGTTTAGATCCTGCTCAGAGACAATAAAAGACAGAAAGCCACCTGCTTATTGCTTCATCCAGTAAGGGAAGCATTTGTGCCAGACTCTAAAGCAGTGACAGGCCAGAGCCACAGCAACTGAATTGTAAAAATGGACACGGTTACCAATGGCATATGAATAACACATCTGTTGTAATTCTGCTGTTCAAAACATGTTTTCTGGACATATGTGTATGAAGGTAAAAAACAATTTGGGAAGTAGAAGCGATCTTATTTACATTTTCTACTCCAATGCAGCAAGTCAATTAGTAGATGCAGCTGTCTCTCTCTTGATTAACTGCATAGATGGGAGAATCTGTTATGAGAGAGAACTGCAAACTACAACTAGTCCCATCCAGCCCATTTTATGTAGAATTTGCCACATCTTTCTATCTACACCTTTAGTGGAGCTGAGCACAGTTGCAAAAGGAATTGGCTATTTCATCGTTATTTCTTTGTCTTGATTACTTATTGATGGAGTCACCAAACAGCAAAGAATTTTCTGAACAATACAGAGCAGGAGAATGAGAAACAAAACTGGGTAATTAAGTCATACTTATCAAATGCTTATGAAATAGAAATGCCTATGTATAACACAAAGTATGGAAATTCAAAGGTAGGGTGTTTTAATGTTTGATCCCTTTGAAAATAAAAATATTTGAGAGAGAAAAAAGATAGTAATGTCATGTTTAGAAAGAGTTACCAATTTAACATATTTTCTTTCTGTGGTGCAACATAGTCTTATGTAATGAAGGGGTTCGTTGTTACACATCCATACATTTGCACATAATGACAGTGTAATTTGAACCCAATCCTTACCCAGGATTCCCCCCACCACTCTCTAGTTTCGTACCTCCACTGCTTTCTCCCCAATTATAGATATTAATGTGTGTGTATATATACATATATATACACACACACACAGTAAATTTTTAATTTTCAAGTTTTAAATGTCTGTATGAGTATTATTTAACTTCTCAGGGGAATAAAATAAAACATAGATTATTTATAGCCCCCCTTTTCCCTCCTTTTCTTCCTCCCTTCTTTCCTCAGCCCTTCCCACTTCAGAACTAGACTTCCCCCAAATCATGTTATTTGACTTTGGTGAGACTGTTATATAAACTTCACTATCTTTCACTCTATCTTTAGTTTACTCAAGCTTCCACATGTAAAACATTTGGCCTTTGAGTCTCTTGAGCTTGGCTTATTTCACTCAGAATAATTTTTTTCATTTCCATCCATTTACCTACAAAAACCATGACTTCATTAACAAAGATGAAAGATGACAAAGGTAACTAACCCTCCCATAAAAGGGGAAAAAAAAGGAAAGGGTGAGGGAGACGGTAGAAGAGAACAATAGAACAATATAAGATAATCACAGCATGAAAACCATGGCTTCTGGCAAAAGAGTGCCCTCCCCATGATCATTGGAGCCATGGTGTGTGTATATAGACAATCATAGCTTTGGGAATTTAAATTTATACTATTTGGAGTCTAGAAATTAAAAAGAAAATGCAGGGGAGAACAAAAATGGGAGAATGTGTGAGGAAACTGTATTTGCACCGGAATGTAGCCATGGCTACTGTTCTTGTAACAGAGTTTGATCAACGTAGTATAGTCCTGATAGCACTGACAGAAGCAAACTAAAATACACTTTGAGAACTGAATTTCAGAAGCTAGACATGTAGTATATAGAGCATGAAGTTTGGTGTGGGACTGTCAGGTGATATGAATGGCATGGTTTTGTTATTCTGTTGTTTCACTCAACTCTTATACATGAAAGAAAAAAATTGTGTGTGGGAAGGGGAGGGTGCATATTTGTACATGTGTAAAAAAGGGAAATCATTTGTTCTGCATTTTTCCACTGTACTCATTTTCTAAATACGGATGTTTTGTGAGGTCAGATTCTATAGAGAGTGAAGGCAGAAAATAAAGGATCACAGTGAATATTGTCACTGTTCTTATCTCAACATTTTGAAGTTCTCTGGAATCTTCCCTTGACCACAATTCAGCTAGTTGCTGAAGATTATCAGTATCAATGAAACTCTCTGCTCATGCCACCAGGCTCACATACTTTCGTTCTACAAATATTTATGAAGAGCCTGCCAAGTAGTACCTTATCTGTCCGGCCTGTTCAAGCCATCTTCCTATGGTTCCATACCCATATCTAGGTGCTTTCATAACATTTACTATTTCACTTTTATTTCAAATATTTCAGTAGTTTTCCACAGTGTCCTAAGTAAAAACCTAGTTCAGTGAAAGTAACATTGGATTCCTAGTCTCAGAAAAATTGGGATAAAGCCCAGCTCTGGGCCTCAGTTTCTAGATCTGTAATCAACAGAGCACCATGGTAACAAGACTAGGGGATTTCAGTTGTTGCTCACAATGTGAGTTGTTTTTCATTCCCATTTGACATCTGAAAAAATGAGGATTAGTCTGGTTAAGAAATTTGCCCAGAACCGCTTAGCCAGGAAGTGAATTGCATTTTGGGACTCATTACCCTACCACATCCCAGTAAAGCAAGGCTGTCAGAAATGGCTCTATTCTCACACTGTTGAGTACAGTGCCACTACTTATATGTGGTTATTTAGATCAATTAAAATTAAATGAAATTAGAAAATTCAGCTCCTCAGTCACACTAATTATATTTCAAGTATCTAATAGCCATATGTAGCTAGTGGCTGCCTTACTGGCTAGGGCAGATTAGAAGACATTTCCATCAGTACAGAGTTTTATGAAAAGGCTTGAATTTCTGTCACTTGGTACCTATGATTCCTCAATTTCTTTGCCTGGAATTCAAGGCATTCTGAAGTCTGACTTACAGCTCTCCTCTGCTGTTGGGTTATTCATGACTCCTGTCAAAGCTCTTTATGCACCTACCAGACTGGGCTCTGTGTCTCCCACTGTCCTAACACAGGGCCTGACATAGAGCAGAGAACAAATATTTGTAGAGATAGGTGGATGGGCAGGTGGAAAAAAGGGAGGAAGGGAGTAAAAAAGGGTGTGGCATAAATTCATACTTTGATCAGATGCTTTTTGAAGATCACTATGTGACCAGACAATGTCTCACACTTACTGAGTGGGTAAGCAGATCATAAAGAAGTTTACAAGTAAATAAAAATTCAGATGGCATTATGAAAAAAAGAAAACGCTGTGTTGAGTCATTGACAGTGGGAAAGGAACTGGGAAAATGAGATGTGGTGGTCTCTGATGGAGTACATCTGAACCCAAATCTGAAGAATCAGACCCACCATATGAAGGTCTGGGTGGAACATGTTCCACGGAGAAGAAATGTTGCTATTGAAATTATACTTTTGCATACTTTAACAAGCTATCTCATTTGTCAGCTTCTGATATATGGGCCAGTGTAAAGCCCCAGTTTAATCTTTTAAAAATTACCCTGGAGGAAGAATGCAATAAGGAAATGAGTACAACAATTAATTTAGGAAAAAAGATTAATATGGAGTCTGTTAAAGTTGAAGTGGCATTTATCTTGTATGATGGTCTCTTTTTCTGTTGTATAGCTTTGTCCCTGGACCACATAAAGCTGTCCTCAAAGAAGATGCATTACAGCAGACAAAAGTTTTCCAAGATAAAAAATCTCTTTCAAGAGTAGAGAGAGGTGGCAGAGAAGATGCTATTCAAAATTTTCACAGAAGCACATCCCATACTTTTCAAAATGGAAAAAGAATGATAAAACCTATTCCCCAAAGACATGACATTCAAGGAAGTGCTCAAATAATTCAGCATGGTAAGACTTTGCACTTAAATAACTAAATCTACTCCACAACTCGGGGCTACTTTTATTTGGATATCTTCCTACATCCAGAGGTTTTCTTTGAGGGATGAACAAATCACAGGCTGTAAATTATCAGGTAACTTGACCCACCACACTCATTTGTATCAAGATATGTTACCCATTTATTTGGCCACTCCTGATAATTATAGCACTTTAAGACTGATATGTTTAAGAACTGCTACCATTAGAAGTTGGAAGAAATGAAAGAAGTGTTTTGAGATGTATAACGGATGTACTATGAAGATAAATTTTACACGGTGTATGCGTGTGTTATATGGGCCAATGCTAATACTTTTGATTGCCAATCTTATCACTGCACTTTCTGCAAATCAAGCCTTCTTTCTTAATTTAGCACTATTTAATGTTCATCTATTTAACCCAAAGTATTTAATGTTTGGGGCTATTCTAACATTTACCCTAGAAATTGAGGATGTTTGTATGTCATGTTTTTGGATATTTGACCTTTCATTATTATTCAATTTGAACACAGCCTCTTTCTGTGTGGACTGACTACTCCTCAAATGGGTTTGTGCTGAAAGTTTATCTTTCACCCTCTGAAGCTGTTTGCTTGGACTGGTGAGAAAAGGAGGGTAATTTTCTCCAGCTCTAAATCCTCTTAAACTCACTGAAGAACTTGTTAATTCTCCCAGAACATAAATTATTGCTTTTGAGGTGGATGTTCTATCTTCATTATAGAATCCTACCAAGGCAATTTGATGGATTTCAAGTCCTTCTTCCCAATTATGGTCATTTATTAATTTTCATTAATCCATATATGCTTTAGACCAGAAGAGTAAAGGCATAACTTGTCGTGGGCAAGGCTCTGAATTACTTTAGGTGGCTACTGAGTCAGTAGTGAACAGCACCAAAACCGGATTGGCAAAGCTCTGAAAAGAGGCCTTATATAGACACTGAGTTTGCAAGAGGTAAAAATCTTTAATGTTTTAATCTAAAAATCCATATGAGTTGAAGAAATGCAAGAGATCAGAATAAGTTAGAGCAGGAAAAGGTCTTCAAAGTGCCTAGTTTCTAGCAGCTTTTTCTGATGACTTTTTCTCCTTATCCTCCTCCAATTTTTTCTCTTATGATAGGGTTGATATTTTCAACAACTGAACAACCAAGTAGCACTGTTTATTTAGACAAAATATTCAGAGCTTACCTCAGTCTAAGAGCTGATTCCACAGCTGGTAGCAATGACACAGCTAGGCAGAATATCACTGTCTTCAGCAAGGAAGGGAAGCCCTGCACAGATGCAGGACGTTACTGACACCAAAGAGCAGTAGGGTGCATTCAGATTTTCTTTTCTATACCTCTTTTCATAAAGCCTGGAAAGAAGAGCCATCTGCAGTATTATTTTAAACCACTTCTACCATCTTTACTCAAGCAACTCCATGGAGATAGCTCCAAACATCTTCAGAAGAGCAATTAGTTCAAGGAGTTAAATGGCATATTCATACTCAGGTAACAGAGAAGAATAAAGCACATGAGGTTTCTTCGTCCATTCTAAATGGTGCTTAGGGGTTCAGGAAAAATTTTTTTCCAGTACAGGACTGATGAACAATATTTAAGAGGTATTTTAATAACATGGACTTTTCTCATTCACTTTGGATTAAGCACAAATACCTTTCTTTGGTTTATTATTGGAAATACTTAGAAAATGTATTTTTTCTGTGTTTACAAATAAAGTACAACAAACAAATATTCTCTTTATGTTTGAGATTTTTTTAGCATTTGAAGTCATATTTTTAATCATTAATAGGTAAGGAATCTGGGGCTGGAGTGGTGGCTCAGCGGTTCCAGCACTTGCCTGGCATGCACAAGGACGCCAGGTTTGAACCCCAGCACCATGTACACAACAAAGTGTTGGAGCAACAATGGCCACATGAAAAACTAAATAAAATTGATTCTCTCTCTCTCTACTTTCCCTCTCTTAAAAAACAAAATAGGTTAAGGAATGCGAAATACAGTACAAATACAAATTCCTTTTTAAAAATAACTCCTAATCTTAGTATTTTTCATGATTTGCCTTTCTCCTAAAAGTGAAAAGCAGCAGAAAGTAAGTGAATGTAAGACTTAATAAAGTGTTATTTAAACCAAGAATCACCCAAATAAGCTGTAACGCATCTTGGCTTAGAAATATTAATTGATTATAATGGACCCCCTCCACCGAGCAATGAGTCAAACTTGATTTAAAAACAAACAAAAACATCAGTAGAAGAAAGGGACCAAAGGAGGGAGGTAGGGAGGAAGAGGAAAAGTTTTGGGAAGTGATATTGGCTAAATTACATTGGTATACTGTACATTGTATGCATATACAAATATGTAACAATGAATCCCATCATTATGTGCACCTATAATACACCAATAAAAATGGGGGGGGAGCAGAGGTCAAAAAGGGATGTAATTTAACATGTCATTGATTATAGTACTCAGTAATAATTCAACCAAATAATCTCTTTTTTAAAAAAAAGGATTATCTGGAGAATTGAGTGAAGAATGGATAGTAGGAAGACAAAAGGTAAAAAGGTCATATTCACATATGTCCATTCCGTTGTTTCCTCAGGATTTCCTATGGCTGACCTTATAGCTCCAGGTCTGAAGCCTGTTCTCTGTGGAATAGTTTATGTATTAAAAAAAAAAAAAATTCCCAAACCTCTGAAGATTCTGAATCTGATTTAATAGCTAGAAACCCTGAAAACAAGGTCCTAGCAGACTTAAAGGGGAACCAAGGCAATGCACCATGACAATGCCAGTGCCAAGGACACTAATCCGCTAAACTATGGGGCCTAGTCAGACTCTAGCATCCCTGACCCTGACCTTTCTCAGTGACTGACATTTCCCAACAATTCTGTTGTTACCTATTTACAAAGAAGTTACTGAACTGAAAAGCTAGACATTCTTGTAAACTGTCACCTACTACAGCTGAATTATATAATTATAGAAATACAGCCAGGCATGGTGGCACATGCCTATAATCCCAGCTACTTGGGAAGCTGAGACAGGAGGATCATGAGTTTGAGGCCTTCTAGATAACAGCAAGACCTCCATATCCAAATAACAATGATAATAATAAATATAGGAACACAAAAAACTATATTTGGTATATTTCTTGACAAACAGTTTTTGCCCCAGACTCAGAGTATCTACTGAACTTTTTGATTTTATACTCACGTAACTAAATTCAAATATTTTTAATACAACGAACCCCTCTGTAAATGGATGAAATTAAAATGTGGAGGATTTGGTTTGTATGCAAACTCTAACCCATTACCTTTAAGGGTTTTATCTTAGTGGGAAAAGCCAATTTTGGTCTCTTGAAAATATAAATTTCTGGTATGTTTTTCACTGGATCCTTTTTTTTTTATGCACTGAATAAATAATCTACACCAGATAAATCCAAGCTATAGGATTTATGGTAGAGCTTATAAAAAAATAATGATCATGGCCAAGAAGAGCCACTTTCTCTAGAGCTGATGTATCAGAAATCAATTTTAGTGTTAAATAGCTAATTGGGCAGACTATAAAACACAGGAAGAAAGATCTCATAGTGGAGCAGAAACAACACAATTCTAAGAGTCCAGATATTTGCACAAAAGGCCTGAGTTCTATCAGTGCTTCCCTGTGACACCCAGTTCATTCTGTCAATTCAGAACACATGCCACTGGGAGTTTTCCCTTGCTTATGTTTACTATTTAAAACACCATTCAAAACAAACCAAAAATTTTTGGGATACCTGAATATAGTTTGGTGTGAATAGCATTTTTAATAGCAAAAATGTGTTTACAATAGCTTACAACCATCTTTTTCAATACAAAATAAACAGATCATATTCATCTTTGCATTTTACATTTTTCAGCTCAATGACATATACAATAAAAGTCTCAAATATTGTTCTCAGGTTAACTCTTGAAATGTACACAAGTAAACTAGCCATGTCAACTTCCTTAACCATTCTGGGTGAGATCTGTTTAATTGTGAAACAGTAACACAGACATGATTTTAAAAATTAAGCAAATGAATCTGCTCTTACTTTGCTTTCTAGAAATACATTTTCTCTTAAAGAACAGTATATTTATAACTTTATTACAATTTACACAAGTCAGTAGACTTTTATTTCCATACTTTCACAATCCCATCTCGAGAGGCAGTCACAATGAAGCCCTGCGTTGTCTGGAAAGTAGCAACATCTGTGATAATGTCATGATGTCCAACTGGCAGAGACTCTGGGCCCCTTCGAGGGGTGTCATCACTTGGTCCCACCTTCTGCTTGTTCTGAATTTCCTGTTTGATGGTTAGAAATCAAGGAGAAGGTCAGAAGTCAAATCTGTATCACATTCTACATCTTGTCAATATTCTTGCTGACAGGTTATATTGTCGTTGGTTTAAAGTTAACACCTTGTGTAAAGTAGTCACACTCTGACATTGAACAAAAAGAGCAAAAGGAGAAGGTGCAAAATGACATGCTGGGTTTCCAGTCACTGGACGGCATGAATGGCCACTTACAACTATGGAACACTCACAAATGGCCAACAGTCTAGGCCTATTACTTTTTATTAACATCAAACATAAAAAAGGGAAAGAGTATAATTGGGATAAGTAAAAATGGCCAAAATACAGAAATAAATACATATCAGATGTTCTAGCATTTCTACAGCTCTTAGTATCTGTCATGAAGAAAATGCTTATCTGGCCAAGACACTTTCAAGCAGATCACATCTGAAACTTCCAAGCCAAAGACAAAAGCTTTAGAGTCCCAACAGCAAGGTTTGAAATTTACTACCAGGATGGTTACTACCTGGTGTTTTAGAGAATTTTCTTAATTTCACAGTCCCTAAATTTGACTTTTGTAAAAGGAAAATAATAAAAGTACTTGTTACATATTTCTCAGTTCTTAACTTTATAAAGTGCCTACTGTTCATTGTGAGCTATAAACGTATGTGTGCTTCAGGCTTATTATACCTTAACAAAAGTTAATTTATAAAAATACAGAAGAGAAAATAAACCATATTTCTTAAATTGAAAGAAATACTGCCATTACTGACCAAAGTCATTTTTGCATCTACAAAAGTTAAAAGAAAGAAAAAAAAGTCATGTACCTGAACAACCTCAGTGCCTTCTATTATTTTCCTGTAGTAGGACACAGATGGGGAAGTAGTACTTCCTGCCACAACATAGGACCTTTCTGGGTAAGCCAAGTCCCAAAACCTAAGGAAGAGGAAACAGGGATAATCTCCACAGGATAACAGAAGGCACTAATACTCACTAGCTTACATTCATCAATGTACTATTTTCTTTTGTGATTAGAAAAAGATTTTTCTAGAACCAATAGCATAACATTAATTACAATAAAGTTCTAATAGCTGTCCTTGCAAGGTGTTGATGATTTAAAACATTAAATTGTCATCAATATCTATAACACCTTTCATAAACCAAAGTGTACCCATCCATCTTTTAAGAATTTTTTGAGATACTATACCTTATTTTCATGTCTGAGCCAGCTGTTAGCAGGATAGGATTTCCATCAGCAGGACTGCAGTAGATACCATGGACACTGTGCGGAGAAGGCTTAAAAGAAGCAAATATGGAGTCAAATAAAAAACATCAGTGCATAGGGCTGGAGCGGTGGCTCAGCGGTTATGGCGCTTGCCTGGCATTGCAAGCACGCGAGTTCAAATCCCAGCACCACATACACAACAAGGTCTCGGAGCAATGAAAGTCACATGAAAACTAAATAGAATTGATTCTCTTTCTCTCTCTCTGTCCCTCTCTCTTAAAACAAACAAACAAGGAAAAAAAAACAGTGCATTCCACTACTATAATACCATTTCCAGAGGCAAGTTAATTGTTGACAGCTCTATAGTTACCTGAAGAAATGAAAGACCAGTTACATAATTTCTATCTACTTTTTTGGGGACTTTAAAGTATCATTCTGAACAGAAAGGAGCAGTCTGTTCAGTTTCCTAAAATTTTCTCTTTAGGACTACCTTGAGCAAGACCCCAATTAAAGAAAAAACAGTGTTTCCAATAGAGCTAGGGAAGGCTCAAGATAGAGCCTGGTACAGTACTTGCCTAACATATGGGAGGCTCTGGGTTTGATCCCTAGCATCACCAAAAAAAAAAAAAAAACCCTAACTTTTCCCCCAGTAAAGCAACCTAGCAACATGACTTAAAAATAAAAATAATAGATGTTTCTTGAGGGGTAAGTACTGGTAAACTCATTGTTAGTAGAAAATACTGTTAAGTTGAAAATACACTTCATACACCTAACCTAAAGTGTCAGTTGTTTCCACCTGTGATGTGACCAGGAACTATGGATCACTGTTCAGCATCCCAAGAATATATAGGACCACATCTTGCTACCCAGGAAAAGATCAAAATTCAAATATGGTTTCTAATGAACGTATACTACCATCAAAAAGTAAGAAAATCATTAGGTTGAACCATCATTAGTGAGGACCCTCTGTATATGCCAGAGGGTCATATTCCATTTTTTAATAACCTAAACTTCAATCCAGGGTTTGTCTAATTAATCCAGGTCTACTGTGGTTCCAAAGAAATACCACAAACCTTATGGAGTTAGCAACCAAAACATTCAATAATGCAGAAAATAGCAAGCTTAAGGAATTAGAGAACACTCACGCAGCAGCGGCCACATGATACTTGATGTTGTTAAAAACCCAAAATTAATTATAACCCCAAACCCCAACAGATCCCATGTTTGCTAAAATATCCAAAAGTGCTTAGAATGTGGGAAATAATATCCTTTACAAAAAAAAAAAAACTGGAGACAAACCTGTGACTCAGAAAGTGGTGGTGTGCTGCTAGCCCAGAGGGTAAATCTTCTGTCACCAGTTTCCATGTCCCACATGGACACTTCATTGTTGCCCTGAACAGCTAAGAGAGACAAAGTCCAGGACTGTTACTCACACAAGCAGGATCTCACTCTCAAAGCTTTCATGTCTTGGTCGATGAAGCAAGTCAGCCTATATCCATACCAATTTTTTCCCATCCTGCAAGGAACACCGACTAGTATTTAAACAACAGCATGACCCTGTCACCATACTGGGTGTCAAAAAAAAAAGGTTTTTAATAGCCTAACAGTAAATATGTTCTGGTCTCCAAACAAGTGAAGAGAATTACAGAGTGGAAAACAAATCACATACAGGTCCTGACCTCAAGAAACCTACTTTTTTTTTGGTTCATTTGACTGTTTAAGTTTGTTGGTTTCTCCAGAAGTAGAGGAAAAAAGATATATGTAAACAATAAGACAATGATAAGAAAGAAGTGAGAAAGTCTAAGTTCCACCTGAACTCAAGGAAGAAAAAAAAAAATCACATACAATACGTGACAATCCAGGTCACATGATGGACAGGGTACTTTAGTAGGGTCTGAAAAAGCAGTTAGACCGGGGGCTGGAGTGGTGGCTCAGCAGTCACAGCACTTGCCTGGCATGCACAAGTACATGGGTTCAAACCCCAGCACCCACGTACACAACTAAGTGTCAAAGCAACAAAAGCCATGTGAAAAACTAAATAAAATGGATTCTCTCTGTCTCTCTCTCACTGTTCTTCTCTCTTTAAAAAATAAAAAAGTAGGTAGACCCTTAGCCAGAAAGAACTAAGGGGGGGATTAAAAGCAAAACATTCTGGTTGTTTTGGAGAAAGATAAAGATAAACATGAGTTTGACTAAAGCCTATTTATGATAGGGGAAGAGACTGACCATAAGAATTGGAAACTGAAGGCCTGAGAGAAAAACTATCCCTTAGGAACTGTGATTTGAGGAAATGACAATATACCAGGCTTCATCTGCTTACTAATATTTACTGAGCCAGTAACATTTATTGTGGTCTAGTCATTCTCATAGGCAACGAGGAAAAGACAGCAAACAAAGCAGAAAAATTCCGGGCTGCATGGAACTTCCAATTCTAGGGGGACAACAAGAAAAAAAAAATTATAAAAGCCCTGCAGCAGGAGTATGCTTAGTTCTAGGAACAAGTCAGTGTGGCTGGAGCAGACTGAGGAAGGGAGATGAGTAAGAGGGCAGTAGTGCTTGTTACCTTCCACTTGCTGCCCTGCAAAAGCCACACCAACAAGGCTTTGTATCCCACGGCTTCCAGGGGGGTTCAGCCTGTGGCAGCCCAAATAATGGAGCACAAAGATATCCAGGACCTATTCCTTGGAACCTAGAAATGTTACCTTAAATGCAAGGTAAATTTGAAGATGTGATTTAAGTTAATGACCCTGAAATGGAAGAACTGTTCTGGATTATTCAAGTGAGACCTAAATGCAATCACAAGCATCCTTATAAGAGGTAAACAGATTTGACAGCAACAGCAGGCAACAAAACAATGAACCAAGAGGCTATTTCTGGCTGTGAACATGAAAGATGGGGACATTAGCCAAGGAGTACAGCAACAGAAGTGGGAAATGGCAAAGAAACAAATTCTTACCTATAGCCTGGCCCACAAAACCTACTTCAGACTTCTGGCCTCCAGAATTGTTAGAAAATAAATTTGTGTTTTTTTAAGTCACTTCATCTGTGGTAACTTGCTGTAGCAGTCATAGAAAACTAACAAATGCCCAAAAAGAGCCCCAGTAGGAGACCAAAGGGAGGGATGAAAGATCAGTCACTGCAGGCTGGTTGTTTTGCTTACCTCCAAATCACTGCTCCTCTCTAGGTGGTCTTTTCTATTCAATTTCTTTCTAAATTCCAGTAACCATCCATCCATTACTTCCCCTTATGCTTTCTACTGCTACTCCTCTATTATCTTGTATTATTGCACTATCTTGTGATATTCCTATATCCACACCTTTTTAACAGTTTCTTTGAAAATAAATCCTTAAATTAATCCTACCACTGGTGTGCCATCAGTTTCTTACTGGAACCCTGACTGATAAGGGGGGCTGACCCTTCTTTATGAGCTATAAAAACTTTTGGACAACACTAGAAGTTAATTGCAATGAGAAGCCACTGGAAGGTATTGAGCAGAAGAAAAAACAATCTTAAGAAATAGGGACAGAAGAGAATAAAGAGGATATTGCATTAGAAAGGGAAAGAGATTATGGTGATTTGGACTAAAGAGCCAGTACTACAAATAACAAGTGGTCAAATTCTGGATATATTTTAAGACAAAACTTGTAGACCAGCTAATGCACTAGAGGAGGAATGAGGAAAAAAAAAAGAGTCAGTACCTGTAATCCTAGCAATTCAGAAGGGCTAAGGCAGGAGAATCATAAGCTCAAGGCCAGTCTTAGCAACTCGGCAAGTTCCCTGTCTTAAATTAAAAAATAAAAAGAACTGGGGATATAGCTCAGTGGTAGAGTGCCCCTGGGTTCAACTCCCAGTAAGCCTCCCTCAAAAAAAGTAGTCAAGAATGACAGCAGACTTCTGCCTGAGTACCCCCAGCAGAGCTTCCATTTATTGATGAATATCACAGGAAGAACAGGTCTGTCTCAAGAACAGGAGGCAGCGGTGGGGGCACTTAGCAGAGAGGAAATCAAATGGTTGAACTGCACACGTCAAGTCTGCAATGACTACTGGGCATCCTATGAGAAATTTAAAGTATACAGATATTAAAAACCTGAATATATTCGATATTTAAAGCATGGGACTGAATGAGATCACAAAGTAAGCATAGAAGATAATAAGACCAGAAAACTGAGCCCTGAAGCAGGCTCCAATTTAAAAGTCAGAAGATGCAGAGGAACCAGTCAATCAATAAGTAGGAGAACCAACTAAACTATCCTTGAAACTAGGTAAATATTTCAAAAAGATGTGAAATAATAAAATAAAATAAAGTGAAATAATAAAAAACAATAGAAATGAAATCAACTGACCAAATGATAAGTCAAACAAGAGGAGGCCTCAGTAATGGTCAACATGGTGTCTTTGACAGCAGAAATATATGAACCGGATTACGTGTATGAGAAGGGGCCATAAAAGGCCAGAAGAGGACCAATAAGGAAACATGAAAGAGCTGTTATTTACCAAACATCAAGTAGATGTCAGCCTATGTGCTTTACGTATTTTATCTCAAATTCTTAAACTTTACAAAGTATTCATTTATTTTTATTGATTGATTGATTGGTTGATTGATTGATACTGGGGATTGAACACAGGAGCACTTTACTACTGAGCTACATTCCAGTCCTTTTTATTCTTTATTTTGAAACAGAGTCTCATAAAGTTGCTGAGGTTAACCTCAAACTTTCGATCTTCCTGCCTCAGTCTCCCAAATCACTGAGATTATAGGCATGTACCACTAAGGTCAGTATTTTCAACCACATTTTACAGATGAGGAAAAATATTTCCAAAGACTTTTCAAATGTCTTACACCCAAGAATCCATACCAAAAAAAGGTGAGGGCCCAATGAAGGAAGGAAAGGGGAGCTTCAAAGAAACAACAGAAACAGATCAACAACAAATAGCAGCTGAGAAGGATGAGTCAAGGTTTCTAAAGTAGATTTTCTAGGAAGATGTTGGGAAGCTTTAACAAAAATAGGGAACACAGAAGAAAAGAAACAATACAAGATGGTGGCAGAAATGGAGGGTGGTGGTACTGATGGCTAAAGTCATTTCTGAACAGAATAAATGCAAGATAACAGTCAGATACTAATGGTGTGAACTTCCATAAACAGAACAGAATCAAGCTTTGGTTTATATGAACCCAAAACACATGTGTGTTAGCAGTAGGATATAACATATTTTCCAAGAAAAAGCCCCACAACAAAAATTGGCCCTTGATCTTACCTGCAATCACCCAAGACTGATACAAAGGGTGCATTGAAAGGCGCCTGATTCGAGCCCTGGAAGGATGACAGTGACTAGAAATTGGCAACTGGAACCTCATGTCCCAACAAGCCATGGTACCACTGCTTGTACCTTAAAGAAAAAGAATCATAGAAGATTACCATCTAATGATCAAAGCATGTTAGGGGGCATTTATACAAAGAAATAGTTTTACATGAATGTATTTTAAAACTGCCTTCATCTCTTAGAAAAAGGCTTTATACTCATGAAACTGTCTTTGCAGTTTCAAACGGCACCTCTAGTTGATAAATAACAGATATAAAGTGTTTATCATAATGCTACATAGTACTGTCTAATGAATGTAAATGAGTAATTCATTAATTAGTGATACTATTATTAAATGCCAAAGGCACCCACAAAAGCAGAAGCTCTAGAGAAAATATAATTTCTATTATTATTATTTCATTATTTTAGTAAATCCAATTGTACAGACTACCTTAAATAATGGTGTCATAGGGGACAGTGGATATTGTTTTATCCAGTGGTCACTTTAGAATTCAAAGTGGTAGCAGATCTGAAACTATCAACAGATTTCAATCATTTCCATGTGCCCTTTTCTCCAAAACATTCTGGAGACAAGTATGTGTGTCCAATCACAGCAGAAACAGGGGTGAAGTCGTTACATCTGCCCAGGTAACTCAGACCCTACGGTGGAAGAGAGACCCCCCTGCTCACCCTAGAAGAATAATGCCCGTTCCAACACTGGGCAACTGGTCATGAGCCCCCTAGGATTGGTTTCCAAACTTAGTCGGAAAATTGGTGGAGTGCGCAGGGGGAAAAGGTGGTACAAAAGACAGCTTGCATGTCACACTGCCCCACTCCAAGACAATGACTCAAATAGTTACAGATAGCATAAGTTTCCCTCCTAAAAGCTGATCAGGGAGCCTGAGAGGAATCACTGCTGTTTGCTAATTTGCAAGGTATATAATATCTACTTTTGTAGACCTACTGTTACATCTTCCAGTACCTACATAGGTTACTGACAACAAAAGGTAAAATATAATACATTCTATATAAACTACAGAAAAGGACAGATACATAATTGTCACAAACAAATTAGGGAATCAAGAAACCTAAATTCAGGCACAAAAGGTCATTATTCTTCTGAATAAGAAAGAATAAGACATGATAGTTTATTCAGGGCAGGTTCAAAGAACTATGGGAGCAAGAAGGTAACAAAACAGAGGAAAAAGGGAGATGAAGATATAAGAGGTATAAAGTTTCTTAGGAGGAATAAGCTTCAGTGATCTACTGCATGGATTGGTTGTAACAATAATGTACTGTAGTTTCAAAATTGCTAAAAGTAGTAAGTTTTAAATATTTTTACTACAAAAAAGTAAGCATGTGAGGTAATAGATTTGTAAATTGCCTATTTAATCCTTCCACAATGTCAACATTTATTGAAACATCACATTGTGCCCCATAAACACATGATTATTTGTCAATTAAAAATAAAAATTAAAAAAGCCAGCAATCCCATCCTTGGGTATGTACTTATAACAAATGGACATCTGTGCCCTTACAAAAACCTATTTACAAACGTTTGCAGCAAAAGAAAATTAAAAAAACCAAATGTTCACTCAGAACTAAACAAAAGTTAGAAGTAACAATCTATCAAGTGGAGAATGTGATTGATAAACAAATATTCAATAAAGCGCAATGTCACTCAATGATAAATAAAAGACTCCTAATAAATGCAATCGCAAGAAAGAATCTCACAAAATTTACCAAAAAAAAAAGGACATACTATATGATTCTATTTATATGACATGCTAGAAAAAGCAAAATTATGGAGACAGAAATCAAATAAGTAGTTTTATGAGGGGCTGGGAGGAGGGCATGAATGCAAAGGAATATGAGCAAATTTTTCAAAGAAGTGATGGAAATGTTTACATCCTGTTTGTGGTGTATACTTTTTTTTGTATATTGTATATATTTTTATATATTATTTATTTTATTCAGAACTCATCAAATGAAACACTTTAAAAAGCCAACAAGAACAACAAAAACAGAAGAAAGAAGCAAGCAAGATGACATGATACATCTTCAGTCTTTCGGGAAAAGGGCTGGAAGGTAATAACATGAGAAATCATTATTGGCTCTTTTCCCATACCAGGCACTGCGATAGAAGCTTTTAGCTCATTAAATTCTCAAAGCAGCCTCTCAAAAAATTAAGCCCATTTGAAGATGAAAATGCTGAGACTTAGAGGAGTTGAATTTTAAAACTGTGTCTGTAGGAACTCAAACCCTATTTTCCTTAAGTAAAACCTGCTGGTTCCCTGGCAGAATAAAAGAATGCCAGCAAATCTGATAACTATAATGATTATAAAGAAACTGATTTAAGATTGACAAGGGAAAAGATTGAGAAGGAAATTATTTTATATCTTATGAGACTGACTGCACCCTTTCAAATTGATTTTAATTAAAAATAAATAAACTGCAGTGATTATAACATAATTGTGAAAAAAGAAAAGGAGATGGGAAGAGATTACCAATGAAGAAAAAGGGAAAAAAGAACTCTGAAGATGGCAACTGCAGGCATTAGTGGCATGCAAAACCCAGGCAATGACTTGAAAGTCAGCTTACCAATGCAGAGCCAGCACTGGTGGATGTCCACAGCAAAGGAAGTGATAAGGCCTGACTTCAAATCATGCTTTAACGTCCATGCATTGCTTGAAGACCTAAGGTCCCAGCCAACCAGAGAGCCATTCACAGTGGCATAAGCAAGAACAGACTGTGCCCCAGAGTTGAAGTGATGCATATCCACAACACAGCCATCTTCCTTCTGATCCAGAATTCTAGAGAAAATACACAAAGCAAAATACAGACTTTTCCTGTCACCAAAAAATGCAGCACTAATTTCCATTTAAGAATAATTTATATTCTATCCCTGCCCAAGAGAAAAAATTATGTGATCCCATCAGGACAATTATAACTCAGGTATTTATTTTAAAAAATAATTTTAGACTTATAGAAGAACTGCAAAAATTGTACCAAGTTTCTATATACCCTTTACTTAGCTTCCTCTCATATTAATATTCTTTTAAAGCCATAGAACATTTGTCAAAACTAAGAAGTTAACCCTGGGACAATACCATTAATTACACTGCAGAATGTTTTCGGATTTTATCAGTTTTCCACTAATGTCCTTTTGCATCCTGATATCCAATCAAGGATCTCATGAGGCATTGAGTTATGTCTCTTAAGTCCACTGCAGTCCACGATAGTTCCTCAGTCTCTCATGGCCTTCATACTTTTTAAGACTACTGGTTTGCTACTTTGGAAGATGCCCTTCAAATTGGGTTTGTCTGACGTTTTCTACTGTACTGAAAAGCTGTGCCTTACTGGGAAGGACACCACAGAAACGACATACCTTTCTAAGTGCATGACATGATACAGTACTTGATATTCCTATGTACTACCAGTGACGCAAGTCTCAGTCATTTGGATAGGGTGGTATTTGCTAGAATTCTTCACTGGGAAATTATTTTTTCCCTTTACGCTTCACTCATTATTTGGAGAAAATAACGCAATGTAAAAGCAGTCTCTGCTTTAATTTTTGCCCACTAGTTTAGGATCAACCAGTCCCTTCAAGGAGCCCTAATTCCTGTTAATGAAGAATGGTGTTCAGAAATCAAGATCTAAGCACTATAAATGCTCAGTGTTATGACAGTATCCCTGCTTTTAGTTCCTCTCAATGGCCAAAGCTAAGAAATATATTATGTACGCTACTTCATGTGTGCAGACATGTCTCTTTCTGTATCTCTTCCAAGTGTGTGTACGCACACATATAGAAGTTCATATTGAAATCATCAACAGCCATCAGTACCAGTTCATTCTAGCCTTCACTTCTTCCTTATTTGTAACTTCCTTCTCCATTACTGAGAAAACTGGCTTTCATTATCCGCAACATATTTACTTATTAGTTCACCCCTAGAAAGTAGCTTCATAACTGTTAAGCCACATTCCTGTGAAAAACAACCAACTAGAAAATAATGTTTGAGTTCCATTTCTTTAGCCATTAACCTTGTGGTATTGAATTAAAACACTGCTCTCCAGAGTTATGTGTTAGTTCCTCCATTCTTCATTCCCGTCAATGTGATTATACATTTGTAAAACAGATGCATTTGTCACAGACTGCATTCTACTTTTTTCCTGTATGGTTGGTTTTTTAAAACATTACATACTTCTTTGTGGAATACAATTATATAAGTTGTGACAAATATATAGCTATGAATCTTCTATTACATAACCACAGACAAACAGACTGCATCCCCAAAATTATCCTGTGCAGCCCATTTGAAGTTAGCCTCTAATCATCCCTCAAATCGGTGAGGGGATGGTTAACAATATTTGTTTAAACACTGATTTGTTTTACAAATAATTTTATATTTTCCAGAATGTCATATAATTGGAAACATAATACCTAACTTCTTTTATTATAAAAATGTATTTAAGGGGGTCTGGAGTGGTGGCTCGGCAGTTATGGTGCTTGCCTGGCATGCGTGAGGACACATGTTTGAATCCCAAAAACTAAGTGTCAAAGCAATGAAAGCCACATGGAGAAAGTAAATAAAATTGATTCTCTCTTCTCTCTCTCTTACTGTCCCTCTCTCTTAAAAAAAAAATGTATGTAACATTCATCAGTGTTGCATGAGTCAATAAACAATTCATTCCTTTATACTGTAGAGTACTATTCCATTGCAACGGGTATCTCACTTTCTTCAAGCTAAGGCACTTTCAAAATTGAAAAGATCACAGAGCTGGGAATGTAGCTCAGTGGTAAAGAGCTTGCCTACATACATATGAACTGGGTTCAATATCCAGTACCACAAAAGAAGAACATCATAAAACATACTGGCCAGCTGGGTGTGGCAGCACATGCCTGCAATCCCAGCAGCTCAGGAGACTGAGGCAGGAGAACTGCAAGTTTGAGGCCAGCCTCAGCAATTTCGTGAAGCCCTAAGCAACTTACTGAGGCCCTGTCTCAAAATTCAAAATTAAAAAGAGCTGGAGATGTAGCTCAGTGGTAAAGTGGGTTCAATCCCCAGTACCAAAGAAAACAAGAGAAAAAAAAAAAGATCATACCGGCCAGCATCCACAATTAGCACATATCGTGGTTTTTTACACAGACCATTTCCTTTTTATCTCTCAAATGAGAGTTCAGTAAACACTGTTCATAAAGAATCAGACATTAAGTAATTATAGGCCTTCTGAGTCACAAACATCTCCTGCATATTCTTTGTTTTTTCCAACCTTTTAAAAACACAAAGATCATTCCTATTTTATGAACCACGCCACAGGCTGTAGTAGCTTGCAGGTCCCTGTCTTACATAAACACATTTACAAATATTCTACTTCTACCTATATTTCCAGATAGAGGGATAACTGAAAAATCAAAATATCAAAATTTGCAATGATTCTTCCCATAAATTTTAATTCTTAAAGGCATGACAACAGGTGATGTGACTGAATGAAACAAACATCTGCTATCAAGGTTTCCTTGAGGAATACTACAGTCAGATACAATAAAATCTAAATATTCTGGCAAGATCTCCAAATCTATATAGTAAATAATTGGCTTAAGGTAAAGACATTAACATTTACAGTGAAAAGTGCTGTCAGCTGAGAGAGAACTGCACAAAATGTATATATGTATATCTGATCCCTGTATGTGACCTAGGGCACAGTTTGCCAATAATTTAAATGAACTCAACAGGTAAACTGCCTCATAGGTATCCAGTGCTGAAATAAATTTTAAGGAAACTGGCAAGTATTTGTTATTAGAGGTCATACACAATTATGTCCTAAACAAAAGCTGCTCAAATAACATACTTTAAATACAAAAACAAAACAATAAAAACAAAAATCCTACGTAATCCAACAAATATCCCTTTCTGCCTTAAGCTACACAATGACCATGAGGTATCATCCACTGAACTGAAAATCTCCTCATTTTGCTTTCTTTCTGTAGGGATCTACTACTTCTGCCCATCATGCCCCCTTTGAACCACGCTCCTTCAGTTCTCACCTGCCTCCTCCTCTTTCAAGTGGACTCCTGCTATCCACGTAATATGGCACATTACCACACTGCACTAAAATCATTTACTTCTCTATTTCTGCCATTGGTCTACAGATTCTTAGAGAATGTAACATATTTTACTTGTCTTGGGAATCCTCAGTGCATAACATATTATTGGTCACCCAAATAACTGCGGCTCTTTGTCCTTAAATGTCTTTTCTTACATGTGTTTAATCTGTAAACAGCTACAATTTACAAGTAAAGAAAATTTCCTAAAGAAAACGAGTAAGCCTTTTTTTCTTTTTTAAAGAGAAAGGCACAGTGAGAGAGTGAGAGAGAGAGAGAGAGAGAAAGAATCAATTTTACTTAGTTTTTCATGTGGCTTTCATTATTGTGACACTTCATTATGTATGTGGTGCTGGGGTTTGAACCTGCATCTTCCCGTGTGCCAGGCAAGCACCGTAACTGCTGAGCCACCGCTCCAGCCCTATAGCCTTTTGTTTTAAAACACTAAGCAGATCATCTAAAAACTCTATATTCAAACCAACTTCAAAGATCTTAATGCTAAGCAACATCATGCTGATGGCTGAGTCCTCTTTAATAAAGAGTACTCAGAATGAGCCAGACAGAATGGTTATTTGAGTAGTTAAGTAGAAGATATAACTGATAATTATGTGATGCTAACAGATTACAGTCTGGGATGAGCCACAAGTTCAAAGCTGCCCTCTGACCTTTTGACAAGCTGGCAAAAAATAGGATGTCTTCTAAAATTAACCACATGTGATAAAGTTTTGAGTTGGAAGTACAGATTTATTTACTTTGTGGGCTCAAAAGAAAAAAGCACAACGTAAGAGGCCCTCAGTTAAACTAAACAACCTTGTTGGGTGTGAGGGAAAGTGAAGTTACTATAATACATTAAATGCAAAGTTTTAAAAAGACAAAAGATAGATACCTGCTTTGTAGAGGATGGATTTTAGGAGATTTGGGCATCTTAGAAGTCTCAATTCCAAGAAGTTGGACAGCACCATTATCAGATGCTACCGCTAAGTACTGGGAGCCTTGGCAGAACGTGAGTGTCTTGACTCTTCCTCCAATTCGGCTATATGTAAGAATAGATCTGAATGAAAGAGAAGAGATTTATTTGTGAAACAGTTACAAGCATAGTATTGCCAATATTAAATATCAACATGACTATTAGCAAACAAAATTACTACTTTGAGGTCCCTTTTATCTTCCTGATTTCATAACAAAAACAAAAATCTCCTCTCAAAAGCAATGGTTAAAAATCATCTTTTTCCTAATTGTTGCAAATGTTGATCTTCACACACTTCCCTCCTACCACAGAAAGAGTGTCCCTTACATTATGAAAGGGGACAGTGGGAGAGAGAGAAAGAGAGAAGCAATTTTTTTATTTAGTTTTTCATGTGACATTCATTCCTCGGACACTTCGTTGTGTACATGGTGCATGGTTTCAAACTCAAGTATTCGTGCATGCCAGGCAAGCTCTGTAACCACTGAGCCACTGCTCCAGCCCCATGGAAGCATTTCTAAGAGGTAAATTTATAGTTGAGTGCCCACACCAAAAAACTAGAGAGATCTCAAATAAGTAACTTCAGCTCCACCTCAAGACCTTAGAAAAAGAAGAACTAATCCTAAAACCAGCATAAGACAGGAAATAATCAAGATCAGAGTGGAAATCAATGAAATTGAGAATTAAAAAAAAAGGATTAACAAGGGAGTTGGTTCTTTAAACAAATAAACAAATATCAACAAAATCCTAGCCAACCTCACCAAAAAAAGAATGAAAAGAAACAAATCAAAAAAATCAGAGATGAAAATGATGAAATCACCACAAACCCCTCTGAAATGCAGAATATTTTCAAAACCTACTTTGGGAACTTATACTCCAATAATCTGGAAAATCTGGAAGATACAGACAAGTTTCTTAACACATACAACATGCCCAAATTGACACAAGAAGATATAGAAACCTTACACAGACTAATATCAATTAATGAAATTGAGTCAGCAATTAAATGCATTCCAAAAAAGAAAAGCCCAGGTCCTAAAGGATTCTCAGCTGACTTCTACCAGACCATTACAGAGGAACTAACACCTCTCTTTATTAAGTTATTCCAAGAAACTGAAAGGAAGGGAATACTCCCACATACTTGTCATGAAGCAAACATAACCCTCATACTGAGACCCAACAGACAAATCAAGAAAAGAAAACTACAGACCAATATCCCTGATGAACACAGATGTGAAAATCCTTAATAAAACAGTAGGAAGAGAAAACCCAAGCCCAGGACCCACACCACAAGCAAATCCCAGGCCTCAAGTCAGGGGCGGGCAGGCACATTCTAGATACCTGTGCCCAGAATGCCTGCCGGAGCTAACCCATGCAACCACCGTGTGTGGACATGAGGCTGAGGCCTGAGGTCCAAGGCTGGCAGGACCCCTGCCACAGCTGACTGCAAAGCCACAACACATGGATCCTAGGCCTCAGGTCCCAGTCAGCAGGCCTGCCCAAGACCCCCACCAGAGCGGACCAGGGCAGCTGCCATGCATGGACCCTAGGCCTCTGATCCAGGCCAGAAGGCAGGCCCAAGACACCCGGCTCAGACACTGTGTATGAATCCATGGCCTCTAGTATGGGAAGGCAGTAGCACCCAGGACACCCACCCGCAAAGATCCCCAACTGGAGCCAACCTACCCAAGCCACCTTGTGTAGGCTTCTAGGCTTCTAGGCTTCTGGTCCAGAGCCAGCAGGTGTGCCTAGGACACCCCCCTCCCAGAACCCCTGCCCGTAGCCATGCAGCTGCAGTCCATAAACACCAGGTCCGGATATATTGTGCCCATAACCAATACCAAGGATCCCAGATCCCATCGTGGCATGTAGGAGGTCCATTCCAGCCAGTCCAGAGAACCTAGGACCCAGCAATGCAACCCTGCTACTATGCTTCTACAGTCCAGTGGGCAGCCCCATGCCTCCAACAGATTCCAGATATACGCCCTGGAGCCTAGATTCAAAAGATACAGAAAAAAACGAAGTTCCAGGCAGGAAGTTTCAGGAAGAAGGTGGTCATCAATGGGGTGGTGTTCACTCAACCATTTGCCCTGCAAGGAAGAAGCTCCTGGAGATCTGCCTTGCTTTGCCATAGGGAAACTCAAAGATCCAGAAGAACATTATCAAAAATGAGCAAACAAAATAGAAAAGGTTCCCCTCAAGTCCTCAACTCCCCAACAAAGGAACACACCAACAGAGAGCAGGATGAAAACCTAGAAAAAATTATCCATGATCTGATTACTAAAAGGAGCAATAAACTAAAAGAACATTTAATGAAGAGACTAAGTGAGAAAGCTCAAAAGATGAAAAACTCTATTATCAAAGAAATAGACATACTGAAAAAGAAAGTAATCAAGCTAAAATCATCAGTCAATCACATCAGAAGAAAGATGGAAGAATTTAATAACAGACTGACCTCTACAGAACCTCTGCTCTGGAAGAAAGAAATTTCAACAATGAAGAGAGGCTGAGTAAGCTTGAGTACATAGGAGACAAAAAAGAAAAAAAAAAATCACAGAACACAAGTAGAATTTTCAAAATGTCTAGGATGAAAGCACAAGAAAAAAATCTAAAAGTACTAGGGGGATACAGGAAGAAACTGAAATAAAAATGAATGGTATAAAGAACATTCTCAATGGAATAGTTAAAGAAAAATTTTCCCATAGCGGAAGTGTCAGAAAAGCTCAGCCAGGAAGCGTACAGGTCACCCAACAGGCCTAACCAAATGAGAAGAAGCTCTCAGAGACACATCATATTCAAAATCTGGGAAATCGAGGAAAGAGCACTAAAATCTGCAAGAGAGAAATGCTGAATCACATTCAGAGGCAAACTAATAAGGATCACGTCTGACTTTTCAGCTCTAACTCTACAAGCAAGAAGATACTGGAGGGATCTTTCAATGTCTGAATGACCACAACCTGCAGCCAAGAATACCCAGCAAGATTCAGCTTCAAATTCAATGGGGAAATAAGAACATTTCCCAGTAAGATCAAACGTGCAGCATTCATGGACAGAAAACCATCATTACAAAGAATCCTCAAAGATAAACTCCAGACAGAAGAACAAGCAAACACTCCTCAAAACCCAAAGGCAGAGAAAATTCAATAAAAATACATGCTATCAAAAGACAACCAAAAAAGCACAAAACTCACTAATATAACACAATGTCTATGAACCACAACCACATAACTCTCCTAATACTGAATGTGAATGGTTTCAGTGCACCAATCAACAAAGATTAGCAGATTGGACCAAAAAACAAAAATCCAACAATATACTGCTTATAGGAGACCCATCTTATAGCCAATGATATCTACAGATTAAGGGTGAAAGGATGGGGAAAAAAAATCTACCAGGCTTATGGGCAAAGAAAGCAAGCTGGTATTGCAATACTTATATCAAACAAAGTAGATTTCAAACATAAATTAATCAGAACAGATAAAGACACTAGTTAAGGGTACAACAGGAAGATATAACAAACACCAATGCTCCCAAATATGTGGAAAAATTACTCCATGATATAAAACCACTTGCGGACTTCAACATAAAAATACTGGGAGACTTTAATAATCCTCTCTCTATCACCAGTAGACAGACTGTCAAAGCAAAAAAAAAAAAAATTCCCTTCTAAACAACTTCATAAATCAAATGGACTTAATAGACATCTATAGAATATTCCACCCTAAATTGGCTGAATATACATTCTCTCAGCAGTGCATGCATCCCTCTTCAAAATAGATCGTAATCTATTTCACAAAGGAAATCTTAGCAAATGTAAAAAAGTAGATATTATTCTACATATCCTACCAGACCATTATGCCATCACCCTAGAAATTAACAGCAAAAATCATAACAGAAAACACATTTATACATGGAAATCAAATAATACTCTATTAAATGAAAAATGGAACCAAGAAGACATGAGAGAAGGAATCCAAAAATTCTTGGAAGAGAATGAAAATGAAGTCACAACATGTTGAATCCTTTGGGACATCATGAAAGCATTCTTAAGGGGAAAATTTATAGCACTGAGTGTCTACATTACAAACCAGGAGAGATCTTGAATAAATAAGCTTATGATCTACCTCAAATCCCTATAAAAGGAAGAACAATCTAATCTCCAGCCAGCAGAAGACAGGAAATAATCAAGATCAGAGCTGAAATCAATGAAATTGAGAACAAAAAAAAAAAAAAATTTAAAAAGAATCAACAAAATAAAGAGCTGGTTCTTCAAATAAATAAATAAAATTGACAGAACCCCTAGTTAATCTAACTCTTAAAAAAATTAAATAAATCAACAAAATCACCAATGAAAAGAGAGTAATCACCACTGATCCGATGGAAATCAAACAGACTATCAGAACATATTTTGAAAATTATACTTCTTTAAATTAGATAATCTGGAAGATACAGACAAACTTCTTGACACATACAACATCCCCCAACTGACACAGGAAAATACTGAAATCCTAAACAGCCCAATAACAGGCACTGAAATCCATAGAGCAACTCAATGCCTTCCAAAGAAGAAAAGCCCAGGACCTGATGGATTCCCCACTGAGTTTTACTACACCTCTGAGGAGGTGCTAATGCCTCTCCTTATTAAGCTATTCCAAGAAATTGAAAAGGAGGGAACTCTCCCACTTTTTAGGAGGCAATCATAACTCAGATACTAAAACCCAACAAAGATGCATCAAAACAAGAAAACCACAAACAATATCTGTGATGAACAAAGATGCAAAAATCCTTAATAAAGTTATAACAAAATGCATTAAAAAACACATCAAGGGGCTGGAGCGATAGCTCAGTGGTTACAGCACTGGCCCGGGCATGCGCGAGTACATGGGTTCAAACCCCAGCACCCACATACACAACTAAGTGTCACGGCAACGAAAGTCATGTGAAAAATTCAATAAAAATCGACTCTGTCTCTCTTTCTCTCACTGTCCTTCTCTCTTCACACACACACACACACACACACACACACACACAAATCAAGATGATTCTTTACGATCAAGTGGGCGTCATTACAGGATGCAAGTCTAGTTCAACACATGCAAATCAATAAACATGATTCATCATTTAAATATAATTAATGACAAAAACCATATGATAATCTCAACTGATACAGGAAAAAGCCTTTCATAAAATCTAGTACCCATTTATGTTCAAAACTCTAGAAAAAATAGGCATCAAAGGAACTTAACTTTGTAAAGGCTATATATGTCAAACCCTCAGTCAGTATAATACTAACTGGAGAAAGTATACTACTACTGGAGAAAAGGTGAAAGCATTTCCCCTCATCTCTGTAACAAGACAAAGCTGTCTGCTGTCACCACTTTTATTCAATATAGTCCTCGAGACCATAGCTGGAGCAATCAGGAAAGAGAAGGAAATCAAAGGGATAAGAATAGGAAGAGAGGAAATCAAACTATCCCTTTTTGCTGACGACATAATCCTATATCTGGAAGATCCAAAACTCCACCAGAAAAATGTTTGAGCTTATAAAAAGATTTAGCAAAGTGGCAGGCCACAAAAATCAATGCCCACAAATCAATAGCTTTCCTATACGCTAATAATATAGGGCAGAAGAAGAAATCAAGAAATTGATCCCATTCACAATATCCTCAAAAAGAATAAAACATTTGGGAATTAATCTAACAAAGGTAGTAAAAAGACCTCTACAAGGAAAATAATCAAACATTGAAGATGGAAATTGAAAAAGACCTAAGATGGAAAGACATTCCATGTTCTTGGTTAGGCAGAATTAATATAATTAAAATGGCCATTCTGCCAGAAGTGCTATACAGATTCAATGCAATCCCCAAGATACCAATGCCATTCTTTACAGACACAGAAAAAGCAATTCTCAAATTAATTTGAAACAACAATAAACCCAGAATAGCCAAAACATTACTAAGCAAGAAAGATGAAATAGGTATTCTCACAATATCAGATATAAAATTATACTATAGAGCTGTAGTAACAAAAACAGCATTGTATTGGTGTCAAAACAGGAATGAAGACCAGTGGAAAAGAACAGAAGACTCTGAGACAAAGTCACAAATCTTTAAACTTCTGATCTTTGACAAACAGGGTCAAACTATAACATGGAGGAGATACAGCCTATTCAACAAATAGTGCTGGACAATTGGACAGCAACTAACAGAAAAAATAAAATTGGATTCATATTTCTTACTTTGAACAAAACTCAAATCAAAAGGGATTAAAGACCCTGGAATTAAACCAGATACCTTACAACTGTTAGAAGAGAAAATAGGGTCATCACTCCACCATAAAGGGGCTGGCACCAACTTTCTTAGTAAGACCTGCATGGTGCAAAAAATACAACCAAGAATCAATAAGTGGGATGCTATTAAACTAAAAAGCTTCTGCACAGCTAAGGAATCAATTAAGAACATGAAGAGAGAGCTTACAGAATGGGAGAAAATCATGGCCAGCTACACCTGTGAATGGAGTCTAATATCCAGGATATACAAAGAACTCAAAAAGCTTAATACCAAAATCACAACCCATTTCAATGAATGGGCAAAAGAGCTAAACAGAAACTTCTCAGCAGAAGAAAAGCAAAAGGCCAAAGAGTATATGAAAAAATGTTCAGCAAACACAAATGAAAACTTAAGATTTCACCTCAGTCCAGTCAGAATGGCAAAGATCAAGAACACAAACAACAAAAAATGCTGGAGAGGATGTGGGGGAAAAGGAACCCTATACATTTTTGTTGGGACTACAAACTAGTACAACCACTCTGGAGAGCAGTATGGAGACTCCTTAAGAAATTATGGATGGAACCACAGTATAACCCAGCTGTCCCACTCCTGGGTATTTTCTCAGACGATATAAATTCAGCATACTACAGTGATACAGCTACATCAACGTTTATAGCTGCACAATTGACAATAGTTACATTATGGAATCAATCCAGCCCATCGTTGGATGAATATATATATCTCAGTTTCTTGATTATATATATCATGGAATTTTACTCAGCTATTTAAAAAAAATGAAATCATGGCCTTTGCGAGTGAATGGATGGAGATGGAGAAAATCATGCCGAGTAAAATTAGCCAAACCCAAAAACTCAAAGGCTGAATATTTTCTCTCATTATTTGGAAGCTAGAATACATTATCAAAAATAGTGAGACAAAGAATGAATTCCTCTTCTTTTTTAATAAGAACCTCAATACAGTCCCAATCACATCATGATGGTCCTGATGCTCTTCAATTCTTACAATACTTTACACCTTCACTCTCTGGCCCTTCCATTATCCTATAATCCTTAATACACAGCTTGGCTATATGAATCAGACTTTAATTCCATTACTAGGATCACAGTAGTGATCAAAAAAATACATAAGCCATTAAAACACTCATAAATGCATGGTTTTATTATAATATTCAGTCTCTTCTACATACATGCTGACCTCTCAAGCTATCTGTATTATTTTCCTCCTTTACATTTTCTGCCAAACTTTTAAAATATGTATCTAAACAAAATGCCTACCATTATTACCACTTCCCTCCTTCGTTACTCCTCCTTCAGGCTGTATCTTTACCTTTCTAAGGGGACGTATCTCTAAAAGGTCACAGTATATAATCACCAGTTTTATTAATCTATTGTGCATATTTTATTATACAAGCTGATGCATATTAAATGCATAAGAATTATTAAATTGCAAAAAATAACAGAAGTAAAAAATTGTTACTACTACCCAGAAGGAAATGTTATTTAACATTTTGTTATGTATGCTTCCAAAGAGTTTATTAGTTTATTAGTATTCGCTTTAAGTACATAATTTTAGGTTTTTACAATCATTTTTCCCTAGTTCACTTTTTCATAGTAATAGCTTTTTTGAGACCGTTTTCATATACCATACATTATAAAGTACATAATGCAGTGATTTTTGGTATAGTAAGAGAATGTTGCATAGATCACTGTCTATTTTAGACCATTTTCATCATTCCTAAGAAACCCACAAATAAACTGTCTTCATACCCATTAGCATTCACTCCCCCCTTTTTATCCTCTCTCTAGCCCCTAGCAACAAGTAATCTACTTTAATTTTCTGAATTTCCCTATTCTGGACATTTCATACACATGTAGTCAAGATGGCTTTTTGTACCCAGCTTGTTTCACATACTTCGTTGTCAAGGTTCACCCATGTTGTAGCATGCAGAACTTCACCCCTTTTTATGGCTTTTATAGAACACATTTTGCTTACCCATTCATCAGCTGATGAACATTTAGGTTGTTTCCACTTTTTTACTTTTTTGACTGTTTTGAATAATGCTGCTATAAATGTGTGTGTATGAACCTTTGTGTAGACATACGTCTCAAATAACTATAGGGGCTCAGCCAGGGACTAGGCAGAGGCAGAGACAACGGGAGAGTCAGAATGCTCAGTCTCTCACATGCTGTTCTTCTCCATCTCTAATATTGAGATATAATTTACATATCTCAAAATTCAACCTTTTTTAAGGGGCTTATAATAAAGTCTCCATGTCTGGCAACCATCAACAGCATCTAATTCCAAAACAGTTTTATCACCCTAAAAAGAAACCCTGTACTCATTAGCTGTCACATCAAAATGTTCCCTAATCTCAGTCTTAGGTCCCAAGTAAGATCTACTCATCTAATTCCTGTCTCTACAGATTTTCCTACTCTGGACATATAATACAAATGGAATCACATAAAATCTGACATTTAGAACTGGCTTCTTTGACTTGACATTTATCCATGTTGTACCATAAATCAAACTTCATTCCATTTTATAACTAAATAATTTTCCCATGTATAAATATATGAATTTTGTTTATCCATTCATCAGTTGATGGACACTGTGGTTTCCACCTTCACTAATAAGAATAATTCTGGGTTGGGGATTTAGCTCAGTGGCAGAGCGCTTGCCTAGCACACGCAAGGCCCCAAGTTCGGCCCTCAGCCCTGAAAAAAATAAGAAATAATTCTGCCTAAGAACATTTGTGTATAGATTTTTATGTCAACATGTTTTCAATTGAGTTAGGTATATACCTAGGAGCAGAACAGTGAGTGGGGTCATATCATTAACTCCATGTTCAGCATTCTGAGACTGCCAAACTTTCCAAAGTTGCTGCCCTATTTTCCATTCCCATCAGCAATATATAAAGCATCTAATTTCTGTATATCCTCACCAATACTCATTATTGTCTTAATTTTTGCCTAGTCACTGTAGTGGATATGATATTACATCACATCATGATTTGGATTTATATTTCCCTAGTAACTAATTATGCTGAGCATCTTTTCATGAGCTTATGGGTCCTGTTTGGAGAAACATCTACTCAAATCTTTTCTCTGCTTTTTGTAATGGGTCATTTGTCTTTTTATTATTGAGTTGTAAAAGTTCTTTACATATTTTAGGGAACAGATCTTTGCCAGATATGTGACTTACAAGTATTTCTCCCATTCATAGGTTATCTTTTCACTTTCTTATGTCCTTTGAAGCACAAAGGTTTGTATTATTGATAAAATTCCATTTGTGTATTTTTATTTTATCTTTTGTGTGTTTGACATAACAACTCAGAAATCCTTATTTAATCTATGGTCATGAAGATTTACATGTCTAAGTTTTCTTCTAAAAGTTTTATGGCTTTACTTCTTACATTTAGGTTTATGTTTCATTTTGTAATTCTGGGGAAATTCATCCTTCTGCTTACAACTACTCTGTAATCACAGCATATTTAAGAGGGCTATTCTTCCCCAATGAAACATCTTGACACCTTTGTTGAAAAATAATGACCATATACGTGTTTCACATGTTAGATCTATTCCACTGATCTACAGGTCTTTTCTATGCCAATACCTACGGTCCTGATTTCCGTAGCTTTGTAAAACTTTTTAAAATCTGGAAATGTAAATCCAATTTAGACTCCTTTCTCTTAAGATTTGTTTGGCTAATTAATCTGTGTCCCTTGGGTTTCCTTATGAATTTTAGGTCCAACTCACTTTTTACAAAAACAAAAGAAAGAAAAAACATAAAAGGGCCTGGAGTCTATACTCCAGAAGTACAGACTTGGAGGCAACAAACTACCTCAACAATGTTTATCCTAGTCCATGAACATAGGATTTCTTTTCGTTTATTTAGATATTTAATTTTTTTCAATAATCTTTTGTGTTTTTCAGTTTATAAGCCTTATATTTTGTTAAACTTATTTCTAGAGATTTTATTCTTTTTGATGCTATTGTAATTATTTTATTAATTTCATATTTGGACTATTCATTGCTAATATACATAAATACAACTGATTTTTCATATTGATCTTGTGTTCTGCTACTTTGCTGAACTCATTCACTAGTTCTAACTTTTTTAAAAATTATTTAAGATTTCTTCTACACCAGATCATGCAGGCTACTAATAGAAATGGTTTTACTTCTTCCTTTGTAATTTGTATACTTTTTATTTATTTCTATTCCTTGCCTAAGTGTCCTGGCTATGATGCTCAATGAAACTGGCAAGAATGGACATTTTTGTCTTTGTTCTTCATCTTGAGAGAGAAAGCGTTTGGTCTTTTATCATTAAATACACTATTAGCTGCGGAGCTTTCATAGAAGGCCTTTTTCTTCTCTTACTAGCTTAATGAGTTGACTTTAATCAGAAAAGTATTTGGATTTTGTCAATGCATCTTGAAAGTCTATTGAGATGGTCACATGGTCTTTACCTTTTATTCTATTCATATGGTATGTTCATTGATCAGTTTTCAACTGTTGAACCAGCCTTGCACTCTTGCAATAAAATGCACTTGGTCATGGTATATAATCTTTTCTATATTTTGAACTCAGTTTGCTAGTATTTGGATGAGGATTTTTACGCCTGTATTAATTATGGCATAGGTCTGAAGTTTCCTTGTGTTGTATTTGTACTATCAGCATGATATCTGCCTCACAAAATGAGTAAAAAGTGCTCCCCCATATATTTTTTTAGAAGATAATAATTCTTTAAATGTTTAATTCACCCTGAAACTATCTTAGTCTGGGCTGTTGCTTGGAGAAAAATTTTTGATTACTAACTTAATTTATTGATTACGGCAGGTCTATTCAGATTTTCTATTTCTTCTTGAGTTATTTTCAGCAGCTTTTGTCTTTCTAGAAATTTGTCGATTTCACTCATTTATCTAATTTGGTGGTATACAATTATTTATACTATACTCTTCACAGTATATTCCTTTTGTTTCTATTAAATCAATAGTAATATCCCATTTCATTCCTGATTTTACCAATGAGTTCTTTCTTTTCTTTAATTGGTCACTATCATAAAGGTTTACCAATTTTGTTAATCTTTACAAAGAACCAACTTCTTTTTTTCTATTCTCTATTTCCTTTATTTCTTAAGTGTTTTTTACTTTCTTTTTAGTCTTTTTCTTCTACTTACTGTGTGTTAAGACTATTCTTTTGCTACTTTCCTAAACCATTTTGTCCCATTGTCCAGATGTGGAACACCCATAACAATTTAAATATAGTATATTACATGCAAAATAATTATATAGTATATAAAGTAATTATACAGTAATAATACTGACTATATGTGTGTATATATTTTTACATACACACATTCTAGATTATGATTTCCAACCTATTTTAATGTATCTGTGTCAATTTCAATGAAATATTTGCAAAATTGAAAACTTGGAACTTAATGAGTTATTGATGTGAAAGTTTTCTTTTTTTAATGCAGACATGCAAAACTATAAATTTCCTTCTGAACACTCCTTTAGCTACATTCCCTAAATTTTGGTATGCTGTGGTTTCATTCATCTCAAAGTATTTTCTAATTTCCCTTTGAGCCACTAGCTATTTAGCTGTATGTTGTTTCATTTCCACATATTAATGAATTTCCCAATTTCCTGTGTATTAATGGTACCTAATTTTATTCCACTGTGATTATACAACATACTTTGTATGCTTTTTGGTCCTTCTAAATTAACTGAGCCTTTTTTATGGACTAATATGTGATTTAATCTGAAAAATATTCCATGCATACTTCTGAAAAATTTATATCCTGCTATTATTGTTAGGTATAGCATTCTACTGCTATCTGTTAAATCCGAACAGTTTGTAGTGATTTTCCAATATTTGAATTCCTAGATGATCTTATACCTAGTTATTCTATTGCAATCCCTATCAAGATAACAATGTCATTCTTCATGGATATAGAAAAAGCAATACTCAAATTTGTATGGAATAACAGAAGACCTAGAATAGCCAAAACATTACTCAGCAAGGAGGAGGAGGCAGGAGGCATCTCAATTCCTAACCTGAAATTATACTACAAGGCCATAGTGACAAAAACAGAATGGTATTGGTACCAAAACAGAATGGAAGACCAATGGAATAGAATAGAGGACTCTGAGATGAACCCTCATACCTTTAACTATCTGATATTTGATAAAGGGAGCAAAAAGCATAGTGTGGAAGAATGACAGCCTGTTCAAAAAATGGTGTTGGACATACTGGACAGCCATGTGTAGACAATTAAAATTGGATCCTTACCTTTCACGCTGCACAAAAATTAAATCAAAATGTTTCAAGGATCTGGATATTAAACCAGCAACTCTACAATTGCTTGAGAAAGAAGTAGGATCGACATTACATGACATAGGGGTCGGCACAGCTTTCCTTAGCAGGACTCCCATGGCGCAAGCAGTAAAATCAAGAGTAAACACATGTGATGCAATTAAACTAAAAAGCTTTTGCACAGCTAAGGACTTAGTCAAGAATCTCAAGAGGGAACCTACAAAATGGGAGAAAATTTTTGCCTGCTACACCTCGGACAGAGGGCTAATATCCAGAATATACAAAGAACTCAAAAAATTAAATACCAAAACCACTAATAACCCAATTAATAAATGGGCTATGGAACTAAAAAGAAGTTTCTCAACAGAGGAAGTCCAAAAGCCCATAATCATATGAGAAAATGCTCTACATCACTAGCAGTAAGAGAAATGCAAATCAAAACTTCACTGAGATTTCACTTCACTCCTGTCAAAGTGGCAAAAATGAAGAATACAAACCATGACAGGTGCTGGAGGGGCTGTGGGAAAAGAACACTGTTATATTGCTGGTGGGACTGCAAACTGGTACAGCCACTCTGGAAAGCAGTGTGGAGACTCCTCGAAAAATTAGGGCTGGAACTGCCTTTTGACCCAGCTATCCCACTACTGGGTATCTTCCCCAAAGAGCTAGAATTGGCTTACTATAGAGATAAAGCTTCATCAATGTTTACAGCAGCCCAATTTACTATAGCTAAATTATGGAACCAACCCAGATGCCCCTCACTTGATGAATGGATCCAAAAACTGTGGTACATATATACAATGGAATACTACTCAGCTATTAGAGAAAATATTATGGCATTTGCAGCCAAATGGATAGAGATAGAAAAAATTTTGCTAAGTGAAGTATCCCAAACTCTGAGACTCAAGGGCCGAATGTTTTCTCTCATTTGTGGAAGCTAGAATATAAGCAGAAACAGATTGTTAGATGACTAAGCTAACAATTAACTCAACATGTATGAATTTCTACATGATCATGGGGAACTGTGCGAAGATTCCTGGGGGACATAGGGACAGGGGTAGGGAATAGGAAGGACATCAAGGGGACCAGAGGGAGGTAGTATGGGTGAATCTAATCTGAGGGGATCCTCCAACTTCCATGAGAAGTCCAATTAACTGGGGGCTTAAGTAAAGTGAAACATGGAACCATGGGGAACCCAAAGGGGGAAACCATGGTCTGGTACCAGTATTGGCTTGTTCTGTCATTACACTGCTGTTCTTGATTGATGGTGAACCCCTCCTAATTGTAAGGCCATGTTTATCGAATTGAAAAAAAAAAAAGTGGAGACTTCCAAACTAAAAGTCTGGTAGAGAAAGCAGAAGGGAGAGGGGAGAAAGACAGTAGGGAAAAAAGGGAGAGTCAAGGTGGGAAGGAAAAAATAAATTTCACACCCTTAAGAAACTAAATAATTCTCAATTTCAAAGGACAATCAGCAGAAGCAAGGAATGAGGGAGCGGGCAAGTGCTGGGGGTATACTAGCCAAATTGTGGTTATATTGTGTGTGTATATGAATATGTAACAACAAATCCCACCATTATGTACAACTTTAATGCACCAATAAAAAACAAATAAAATCCTATTACAAAAAAAGTGGAGGTCTTCCACTATTATGGTTAAATTATCTGCTTTTACCCTCAATTCTGTCTTTTTATGCTTCATATATTTTGGGGCTCTACTATTAGGTGCATTTGTTTTAACAGTTATGTCTTTCTGATTCACTGATGCTTTTATCTTTATAAAATATCCTTATTTGTCTCTAGGAGCAACTTTAAAGTTTATTTTTCATCTGATATTAGCAGAGACACTCTACCTCTTTTAAGTACTATTTGCACAGTGTATCGTTCCTAATCCTTACTTTCAACCTTACTTTTGAATCTAAAATGTCTCTTCCACAAAGCATATAATTGAATCTAGTTTTTCATCCCTTCAGCCAGCTTTGCCTTTTGATTACATTTAGTGTGACTGCACATAAGTTGTGATTTACATCTGATACTTTGCTATTTGTTTTCTGTGTCTTTCCTGTTTTTATTCTTCTATTTCTCTGTTACTGCCTTCTTTTACATTAAATATTTTCTAACATACCATTTTAATCTCCTTGTTTTTATGTTTTTGAGTTTTATACTAAAAGTTTGTTATTTTAACTAGTAGCTCTAAGAAATACAATTAACATCTTAACCAGATAAAAACAAATTTAATATTGGTAATACAAAAAAAATTTTTGTTCTGCTATATCTGTTGCGTCTTCTGTTCAACTATCATCATACAGTACTGGGCTTATATAGCTATACTGTAAGTCCACGGACCAAGTCTTATAATTCTGTCTCTATGAAATTGTCTTTTAACAGTAGATAGTAGGGGACCAGAGCAGTAGCTCTGCAGTTACAGAACTAACCTTGCATGTATGAGAACACAATTTAAAAAGAAATAAAAAATAAAGATATTGTCCTCTTTTTTTTTTTTAAGAGAGAACAAGTGAGAGAAGAAAGAGAGAATCAATTTCTTAAATTTTCATGTGGTTTTTGCTGCTCTGACACTTTGTTGTGTGTCTGCTGGGGTTCAAACCCACATCCTTGTGCATGCAAGGCAAGCACCGTAACCACGAAGCCATTGCTCCAGCCCAACACTGTCCTTGTTAAAAAAAAAAATTAAAAATAAATAATTGTACATAGCAGGTTAAAAAAATTTTTAATTTATGCTTTGTTTTACATTTACCTATGTTCTACCTTTAGTGCTTCCCTTTATTTCTTCATAAGAATTCAAGTTACTATCTCATATCCTTTCATGTCAGTACCAAGGACTCCCTTTAGCATTTCTTTTAGGAAAAATATGCTAGCAATAAATTCCTTTTTATCTTGAAGTATCTTCATTTCTCCTTTGTTTCTGGAGGACAATTTTACTAGATACTTATTACTGGCTGACAGTCTTTTCCTTTTAACATACTAAATATGTCATCCACATTCACTGACTTCTGGCCTCTAACACATCTGATGAAAAATCATTTGTTAATCACATTCAAAATCTTTTGAAGGCAACGAGTCACTTTTCTCTTACTACTTTCAAGACTCTTTGTCTTTCAAGTTTCCTTATGATGTACCAAGAGAGGTACAGGTCCTTTGATTTTAACCTACTTGGAGTTCACTGAATTATTAGGTTTCATGTTTACATCAGATTTGGATAAGTTTTCAGCCAGTATTTCAAATACAATCAGTACAAACAGACAATTCGATCACAATAGTGGGAGACTTTCAATATGAACACAGTAAGAAGGCATAAGATGAACAAAGAGAGGGAGTTGGAAAGATGGGGGGTGAAGGGAGAGGGAGAACAGGGAGGGATCTAGGGAGATAATCAATAATGTAGCATACTCTTTACACACCCTCTTTACACACCCCCTCCCAGAAGCTATCTAATAATTATGCAATCATTTAATTCTGGAAAATTCACCATCTAAGTATTCATATCGCTTGTAGGGGCAAAATATAGCAGAATCAAGAGACTGGAGTGTGGGTGATGAGGGGGTAATTCTGGTTTAAGAACATATGCATATCATGTTGTTACTTTATAAGCATTGATGATTGTATAATAACTCAACTCCTTAATAAAAATTTTTTAAAAAGATGAACAAGGAAACAAAAGACTTGAACAACACTACAAACCAATCTGTTGTAACAGATATCAATAGAATAGTCTATATCCATGAATTCTACACTTGTAGATCCAACCAATCACTATAAAAAATATTTAGTGGGCTGGAGAGGTGGCTCAGTGGTACAGCACTGCCTCGCATGAACAAGGACCCAGGTTCAAACCCCAGTACCACATACACTACTAAGTGTCTGAAAAACAAAAACCAGATGAAAAAATAAACAGAACTGACACTCACTTTCCCTCTCACACTCTGGAAAAAAAAAAAACTGTCTACACAGAGCACATACATTTTTTTTCTTGCATTATTCCCTAAACAATACAGAGCCTACTTACATAGCATTTACACTGTATTAGATATAATAAGTAATCTAGGGATTATTTAAGGTATATAAGAGGATGTCCATAGTTTGTATACAAATTCTATGCCATTTCATATAAGTGACTTAAGCATCCACAGCTTTAGGTATCCATCCCTACAAATACATAGTATACACATCCCCTACAAATACCAAGTGACAATTTTTTATTATGCACGCACTGGTATGCTTGATGGTGATCCAGAAGTCTCTTAAGTCTCTGGTTCATTTCTCTTTTCTTTTCTTTTATTTTTTTTTTTTTTTTGTAACTCAGCAATTGTCTTATCCTCAAATTCTCTGA
>PVKS010008003.1:0-70066 GCA_004027875.1 Aplodontia rufa | reverse complement strand
AATGTGCTGATTCTAAGTCCCCTGGAAAGATAACCAGGAGTGGAATAGCAGGGTCGTATGGTGGAGTCATCCCTAGTTTTTTAAGGATTCTCCATACTGCTTTCCAGAGGGGCTGTACCAGTCTGCAGCTCCACCAACAGTGTGTTAGTGTGCCTATCTCTCCACAGCCCCTCCAGCATCTATTGTTGTTTATTTTCTTCATCTTTGCCATTCTGACTGATCAAGCCAATGAATACATGAGAAAGTGCTCTAAATCATTAGTAATCAGAGAAATGCAAATGAAAACCACATTAAGATAGACTTAGAAGTTTTGATTGCTTCAATTTTTGTAAAATGAGCTAAAGGCTATGTGCATCTGTTGGTTGGAGTAGTGATTTTCTTCATCCCTCTCTACTCAAAGAAGGTACAGAAGATAATGATAGATTATATGATTTAGTTAAATTGGCAGTTTTATGGATCATTTTAACAGTTTGATATATTTCTCTATTTCATCTTAAAAACTATTAACTTTCTTTTTAACAAAAAAGAGCCTCATCCACAGTAAAATGGAAAAGTGTGTGTGTGTGTGTTTTATTATCTTGAGAGAGCAATTCCTGTACCAATTATTCTACCACAGCTCAATATAGAAATCTGTTAATCTGTTATCTTCCATTCTGTTTTAAAAAATGATATTGAAGAATGTAAAATTTGTCATCTGAGAGCCTTTTATAAATTCAACAATTTTATATATATTCCCATTGTTGTGCAATGGGATGTGATCAGTACTTTCAAGGAATTATGTCATAATAGTTATCTATATTAATAAAAATGAATGCATTAAACTATATTTAATATTAAAATATATGTACACCTCCTCCTATTTTAGTGATAACATACAGATAATCCATAGATGGATACATAATATGTGTGTATATGTGGTGCTTATATTTATATTCCTCTCATTGAATATAGGTGATCTAGACTGATGTGGCTGGCAAGATTTTAATCATTAACTTATCACTCTTAACCTATCACTCTTAATTTAGATATGATAATCCCTGTTTATGTGTAGATGTTAGCATTAGCTATTGACAATTTTTGTACTAGATTGTAACAACTTTGTATGAATTACAATAATTCTTTTGATTTACCACTAAATATAATACATGCTACATTTTTATTTGTCACTAGGGAAAAATGTGAACAATTAAATCCTGATAAATACTTATTTATGATTTCTTTATTGTGAATTCTGCTTTGAGATATTTTAGGAAAGGGAAATTTTTATAATTATTAAAATATAGCTTATTTGGTTGGAGCTGTGGCTCAGCAGTTATGGTGCTTGCCTGGCATGCACAAGTGCACAAGTTCAAACCCCAGCACCCACGTACACAAATAAGTGTCAGAGCAACCAAAGCCATGTGAAAAACTCAATAAAAATTGATTCTCTTTCTCTTTCTTAAAAAAAAAAGAGAAAGAAATATAGCTCGTTTAATCCTGACAACAACCCCATTATGTAGGTGTAAATATTATTCTCATTTTGCAGATGGGGAAACTGAGATATAGAGTTTATATAATTCTTTGAACTTCACAGAGTGCCTCGTAGAGTTGAAGCATAGTAACAATCACAAAAGTTCAGAAACTGCAAGGATAACTTACTTGTGATATTGTGTTAACTATAAAAGGAAACAATAACAACAAAAACCCTCAGGATATTTGTCAAGAATTATAAAATCACATAATAATATCACGAAGAATAGGCTGAGGACAGGAGAGTGATAATTGTTTACACAAGTCGGAGGGCTAGCTATTGATAGCAGTAGAATTAGATCCTAGGAATTCTATCTAATCTTGGACTGATATAGTGATTCTATTGTCAAATTGCATAATAAGTGGTTTTCCAAGCAAGTGTCAAAGAAAATTGTTCATATTTGAAGTTCTTTCTTAAACCAGGTTTCAGATAAGGTGTCATGTTTGAGAAATCTCTTCCTGGAATACCTTGTGTAATTGGATACAGAGAGCATCACAGTTGTTAAAATAAAAACACAGAAATGAAAAAGTGCATATTATTTTCATACCTAAATGCATATCTCCTTTACTAAGCATCTTTAATCTATAATTTTTTTTCATTTCCCTTCTGCTGTACCCCTTCATTTACCCATGAAACAGCACAGAATGAAGATAGAGCTTTCAGTGTTTATATTCTGCAATCTATAGGAAAATGTCTCATAGTTATTGGAATTCACACAAGGCTGCATCTAAATATGAGTAGCTGTTCCCTGTCACTCTTTCTGATGCTTGAGCTAAATAATTTTTACAAAATGGTCTAGTGTTCAGTGTATGAATTTTTGAGATAAGACTTCCCTTTTAGGGATGAAATCCGAAAATCAATGTCAGATGGAAATCTTAGTGTTAAGAGTTAGGAAGATTGGTGGAAGAGTTTAAAATGAGTGTGAATTTTAGCTGCCAGACCTTGGAAAGGTGGCAGTTATCATGGGTGTGAAATTCATAGGTACAGATGGTTGAGTGAGATATCCCAGGATAGGCCACTGCTATAAATCTCCACAGTAAATAGAGAAACCCATTTTGATAAGGGACATATTTTGACCTTTTGTACACGTTTATAACATAAATGTTGCTGAATTAATAAATTCATAAAAGTTAAATTATTGATTTCATGAAAATAAAATTCTCTCAAATACTGGGATGGAAATAATTTCAGAATACAAATGTGTAATATGAATGAGTAAGAATAGTGAGTGGGAAGGAACTTAAATGTGTAAAACTATTCCTATTACTATATGTCTTATACTTTACATTCATAATTTATTTTAAGACAACAGTTTCCAAGGTAAAAATAATCCCCTCCACCCCCACTAATGATGATGTTATGAGCCTTCAGCCTAAGTCACAAACCAAGGGCACAGAATAGAAGGAAAACTATAAAGTAGTTTTCTACTTTCAAAGAAAAAAAGGAAAGTTAAGGCCAAGCCACTTGTTTCTTTATTTATTTACTTTTAGTTTAAAATTCACTACTTATCTGTCTTTTACTGTTTTTACTATCTTATGAATATTATATGCTTGCATTTTCCTGTTCTTGGTGTACTATATGGTCATATTAGCCAATGCACTTAACTTTTGATAAATGTGTATGTTAGTCTTTAGACAACATATTGCAGTTGATTAAAAAAAATACTTAATGAGTAAATCACTTTACAACCTGTCATAATAATTGGGTGTAATAAAGATATTGACAATTGATATGTTTTACTAATAACTAAATTAATTCACATATGAGTTTATTTTCATTTTCTTCATAAAAACAAGACTTTCCTAAAATATATTCCCAAAGACACCCTCACACATATTACATGCATACATTCTTGCATACACATTTTAGGAATAATTCATAATATGTCAAATTAATTTAATTGTCAGTAGCATATCAAATTGCCCTAAAAATGCAATGAATTGAAACAAATGATAAACGTGCCACTTCTCAATTACTCACTGTGAAAGATTGTATATATAATGAATGATCAGTGGAGAAAGGGTGTTAGGTAACTTTCTGGCTCACTTGCTGTGGTGCCTTAGCAAAATAACAAATCTTACACGTCAAAGATTTCAGAGTTGTCAGAGTTAAGTTCTCAGATGTCTACTTGAGAAAAACAAAGGTCTTATATCATTTCATGTAAGATTGACCTTGCAAATAATTCCTAGTAAGTCATGAAACAGCTGCTATCATTCTAAACAACATTTAGAAATTTTAATAATGACTGGTTGACAACTCCACTTGATAGGAATCTGATATGTGCAATTTATAAAAAGAAAAATTTTCACTAAATTCATTTAAAATATTTATTAAGCTTCTGTTTAGCCAATTTTTTGCATTGCTTTGACCCATTTACCTGACAAGAACAACATAGTGAAGGAAAACTTTGTTTTAGCTCACAGTTTCAGGGGTTCAGTACACAGTCAGCCAGCTCCATTGGTCTGAACCCCAGGTAAGACAGAACATGGCAGAAGGGCATGGAGAGGAAAGCAGTTCTGGATATGGCAACCAGGAAGCAGAGAGAGCACTTTGCTCACCAGGGACAAAATAGCCCAAAGTCATGTCTCCTGTGATCTACTTCCACCTGCTACATCCTACTTGCCTACATTTACCTTCCAATTAATCTATAGTGGATTAATCCTCTCATCAGGTCACAGCTTTCATAATCTAATCATTTTATCTCACCTATAATCGTTCTTCAATTGTCTCACACTTGAACTTTTGGGGGACAACTCTTTTCTAAACTACACCAGCCCCCAGTTGCTGCTAAGTAAGCATACATACATTGGAATAACTTATTGAAAATTCAATGAATTCATAAGATGCTGGTATATAGACACTTTATACAATTATGTGTAATGCTTACAAATAAAATTTTCTAGAAACATATATATTTTCTTATTTCACACCAAAAAATTTAAAAGGTGTGCCTGATCAATCATATGATACATATCTCTGCTTTCTGATATATATCTATATATATATATACACACACACACATATATATATATATATATATATATATATATATATATACTTTTATCAATGGAGAATACGATTATGTCCCTTAAATCAGGTAAACAGCAATTGAGTACTAAACATTCCTTTCTTTGTTTCTTCCCTACAAACATAATGTTGAGATTTTTCTTTAGAGGGGAAATAAATTATCCATGCTCTCCTTTTTGCACTTTTTCATAACCATGCTGAAATCATGATTCATAAATTAACAATTTCCCTTCCTTTTCCTTCTGTATTTCCTTCTTTCTCCTTTCCTACTCACCCAGCAGGGACATTAAGAGTAATGTTATAAGAGCTACGTACACCATGCTAAGCAGGCAGACATAGTTTATTGTGTCACAGATATTATAATCTAAGATAATGCATTCATATCAACATTTTACCATAAGTGTAAGTAATGCAAAAAACAATGAGATACGTTCAAGATGCAAGACTTAACAACATAGTGCCAATATAGCCTATAGCAACTATAACATTAATATAAGAGTTAAAGGAGCATGTTAGGTGACTATTCAAAAGTGTTGTGGTATGTGATGATAGAAAAATAAGAATTTTTCTTAATAGATGTTATATTTGAAGCCCAAGTGCCAGGAGAAAGCATCAGAGTTTTCAGGAAAGTTCCATTGTATCATTATTTCCTAAATTCAGACCTCTTTCCTAGTTCGTGTTATAAGACCGCATTTTGGTTCAAAATGCACAGTGACAATAGTTTTAAAACCTCACATTCTTTTTTCTTTATTTTTTTAAGAGAGAAGGACAGTGAAATAGAGAAAGAGAGAGAGAGAATCAATTTTAATTGAGTTTTTCATATGGATTTCATTGTCAGACACTTATTTGTATATGTGGTTGCTGGTGTTTTAACCCATGTACTTGTAAATGCCAGGCAAGCACTCTAACCACCGAGCCACTGCTCCAGCCCCAAAACCTCACATTCTTTTTTTTTTTTCCTTTTTAAATAGAAAGAGAGGGAGAGAGAGAATCAATTTGTATTGAGTTTTTCACATGGCTTTCATTGCTCTGACACTTAGTTATGTACGTGGGTGTTGAGGTTTGAACCCGTGCAGTTGCACATGCTGGCCAAGTGCCCTAACTGCTAAGCCACGACTCCAGCCCCAAAACCTCACATTCTTAATGTAATATCTACACACATTTTTAATTAAGACTAATTATTATGTAATGTTTCTCTATGTATATTCAATATAGTTGGGTTTACAAATTATAAATGCAGATGCACATGTTTACATATACATTACTGCCAATAGATTTGGATTTTTAAATGAATTATTATATATAATAACTTTGTATATAGTAGTCTGGTACATAGCTCATCTTTATAAGTATTAATATTTGATTTTACATATAATAATTAATAGTCCCTCTTTATTAAAGGGACTGTACATCAGTGTTGTTTTTCAGAGGCTAAATGACGTGCTATAACAATGTAGTTTGCTCTATGAATTGTTCCACTGAAACATTCATCAAAAAATTATCAGTAGGATTCCCTGTATTTCTGCAACAGATACAAATAAATCATTTATCAAATCATCCCTCAGTTTGCTATTTTTTCAATTACTTAACACTATACAAAGATTGGCCATCACCTCTTTTACTTTTTTTATTAAACACATTCTGCCAGTTCTTTCTTCACCACAGAACAAGTGGGCTTGGTTTTATTCACAGGAAGAGCCACTTTTGACAGTTCTGCTGATGGTGTCAGCAGTGGTCACAGACTTGATGGACAGCACCAAACCTTGTGGTGGCCCAGCTACTGCTAATTAGTTGTTTGAAGCCACTCTGTGTGCCACAGGCACAGTCTTATCAGCCAAAGACATCTTTACCATTCAGAATGACAGCTGCGATGCAGCTGTTCATGGAGAGAATGGAGTAAAGAAAAAGGGGAAAGCACCTTTCAAACAGTGACAACCACAGTACCTTTCACCAAAGGATCATGAAGATGTAACAACAAAAAAAAGGTGGAGTAAAATGAGTATAAGTCAATATCTGTGGAAAGAGTACGGAAGCCAAGCTCATTCATGAAATGACAAAGCATAATACCTCCTTGTGTGAACCAGAGAAAGATGCAGCTGCCTCTCAAGTTCATTTGAAAACAATTGAGATTGCATCTCTGTGATTAAAGCCCTCAAACCTTTGCTTATGGAATTAACATAGTTGTATACAGTTTTCAGAAGGTTATATCCATGGACACTACTGAGAAAGTCTGCTAGAAAGCCTTGAATTTGAACACTTGTAAAGTTCATGGTCATAGAAAATATAGAAATGGTTAAAATAGAACTTCCTTGTGATTTTTTAGAAAAGTGTACTTACATTGAAGTAATAATAATAAATGAAATTCTTTTACATTTACTGCAAATGATGAATTGCAAGATCAGTTTTTTAACCGCTATTCAAATGATATGCATATCTGATGGAAACTTAAAGTCACAATTATTAGAAGCACACATTGACCAATTAAGTTCTAGTAGATATTTTCTTATTGGCATTTTGTGTTATAAAATCCTCATTTTAATTTCAAAATATCCAAAAATTGGTGATATGATTATAGTTATATAAATTATTAGGTACCTCATATAAAACATAAAATCATACAAATACAATTATAGGATTTTGAAAATATGTTCTAAATTATGATCCAAATCCTAACAATGAAATGAATTTTTTGTTTGTAGTGGCATCTAAATATTTATAAAATATAAATATTGTTACACTCTACTGTCACAAGTAATGATTTCAGAGGGCTTGAGATATAATTTGTTGTAACATCAAATTTTGTGTGTAATGGAGGTAGAATTGTAGCTGATCTTCCTATCTCTTCTATAGTACAAGAGTGTATATACAAGCAGAATATTAATCCTATTTTAAATAGTTCAAATAACTCATCTATGCCAATGAAATAGATAATGTAAACTACATAAAATCAAGTTTTTTTCTAGCTTTTACTTTTAATCATTTTGGATTTTAAATTATTAAAAATTATTTGAAAATGGAGGAAGCTCCATGGAATTTCTATAATTACTGGGAATAATTACCTGGACTTAATTTTTTTACTCTCTAGACTTGTTTAGACAGCCAATTTATGTCGGTATATAAGTTGGTGTTGTATTTATTGACTACAGATTAAATCTTTAAAAAGAATAAATTAAGCACAGGCTTTCTCTTTAAATGCTACTGTTTTCAATTGTAGAATTAGCAGAATTCTAGAAGATCCTTCATTGTCTGCAGAATTGTATACATTAGAAAAGGAAAAAAAAGAGATTCTGGGACTAAAACCATCAGGAGATCCCTACCTATTCAAGAGATCAGGGATAGAGCCTGAATCTAAATTTTCAATGAACTTTTCAAATCCAATTGATTTTTAATGGGTGTGGATAGAAAGACTTAATGCAGTTTTAGTGATGATCAACAGGTCACATAGCTAATTAATGTCCTCCAACCCCAGCATCAGGAGCAGGTTTCTGTTTTTTGTTCCTAATGAAATAGAATAGAGCAGAATAGATAGAATAAGTGAGTTAGCATGGAAGAGAGTAAGAAGACAAAGAGAATAAGTAGAAAAAGTAGAAAAAAATAAAAACATATTATGCCTTATGGTGTATAGGATAACTAAGTGTTGTTTCACTTAGTGTGGAGTTTTGACTTTTGTATGCATGTGGGTTTATACTCTGTCGCAGTGTGGGTTCGTCATTGTGGGTCCTCTTCCAAAGTTTGGAAAACATTTTTAATGGCTATGGATTTAAATCAGTGATGTAGCACTTAACTAGCATTTGCTAGGCCCTTGGCTCAATCCCCTCTACAAAATAAATAAAGAAACAAAGGGAGATAGTAAGGGAAGAAAAGAAAGAAAACCACCAGTAGAAAATTACTCACACTTACTCATAACTTAACATTTTTTCAGATACTCTAAAAGCACTTCAGTTATACTAACTGAACTTGTAACTCCTTGGGATAAAATCTACAACTTCATATTTACATTTCAAAAAAATAAGGACATAGAAAAGTACTGGCACAAAGTCCTCAGCAAATAAGGGGCTGTAAAGGATTCAAACCCACATGGGCTATGCTGAGTCACTAATCTAGGACTTCTGACAAAGATGACATCAGCTGCATGATCCACACTAGCCTTCTGACTTTTAGGGCAAAGCACTACTGTTTCTTCTCATCAGTTCCCTTTCCTGTTGGGAAACTCCCTGTCCTACACAAGCTCACATGTGTTTACAGATTCATTTGTCTAGAGTGAATGAGGGTAGAACTTTGCTGGAAATGCTTCCTCTTGGTGATGTACAATTGAATTCACATATAAAAACGTTTCACTTACTAGTAATCTATTTTCACTTGATTAACCTACTCCCTTGTACAATTCTGTCAATCATACTCAAAGAACACCTATTCCATGTAACCCATTCGTGGAGAAAACTGGCCTAGATTATCATATGGGAGAGTAACATGAGAATAGCAGAAAAAAACAATGTTCAGTTAATACTTTCTTAATTTTTCAAAATGCCAACTTACATGCTTACATGTAAGTCAGAAAATTGGAATAAAGGGGTAAGAATGCCACAAGAAACTTTTTATTAAGAATTTTTTATTTTGTAGCTTCAGAAGATGAAAATCCCCTAATTCCCAAGATTCACATCTCCCAAATATTTTAACACAGTGCCAGTTATAATCTAAAAAGGAGACAAAAATAAAACAATAACCAGAACAAAATCCTGCAGAAAAACAAAACATAATGCTTGTCGTTTATAATTAATTCTAAAATAATGAAGTTCACACGTCTAATATATACACCATATGTGAGTTTAGCCTACATTCAGAAATAGAAATTTTTTTAAAGCATACTTTGGAGAAGAGGATTATACTCTTTCCCATTTTTCTCATAGTCTAATACCCATATTCCTTTGGTGTATAATTATGTCTATATTTTGGGCTGGAAGCTAAGCTGCTTTGAAGTGCACTTTGGCTGAATTATCTCAATTTTGACTTGATGAATATTTAGACATAACATCTATCCAAAACAAATGACTATTATAAAATTTATCAAATTTCACTGCTGCTTAATTTTGAGCAATTTGTAAACATGCATTTTTTCTAAAAATTTACAAAAGCTTTAATGTTGTTTTCAAAGTGGTAACTTTGTTTTATTGTTTTTCTTTTAAAGAAAGAGGGGCAGTGAGTGAGAGCGAGAAAGACAGAATCCATTTTTATTTAATTTTTCTGGTGACTTCATTGCTCTGACGCTTCATTGTGTATGTGGTGCTGGGGTTTAAACCCATGTCCTGACATATGCCAGGCAACCACTGAGCCACTGCTCTATCACTTATTTATTCTTTTATTGGCCTACTTATATAAGAAGTCTTTAACTTGAGACCATGGAAAATCTCAGCTTTCCCTGGGACAGAGAAAGTAGAATCCATTTTGGCAAGTTTAACTTTGATTCACAATATATCTAGAAAACAGAATATGATGAGTAATATCTTCAATAATACAAGCATTGATACAACAAGGAGGGCCAAATTGAAATTCTAAATATGGATTGGAAAAATAGATAAATTGTGGTACTAGACAGTGTACTGCTTTATAGCAATAATAAAGGAAACCACTCATGCATGCAGTAACATAATGAATCTCAACAGCATTGTGCTATTTGAACAAACAAACAAACAAACCACAGACCCAGAAGGTTACATGCAACGTGGTTTCAACTCATTGACATTCTAGAGAAAGCAAAGCTATAAGGGCAGAAATAAGAAAGGTTGCTAAAAGTTGGGCTCTAGGTAAAATATTAACTTTGAAGGGGAATGGGGTAGTTTTGGGGGTTATATAGAAGCTCCATAACTACATTGTGATGGTGGTCTATTAAAGAAAACTTGCACCACCAGAGTTAAATAGGCAAGGGAAACTTTATTCAAGACTACTGCAGGAGGCGAGAAAGGTGATACCAGAAGTTCACTGAAAGAAAAGGAAGGAGAAATTTTAAGCTCGTGGATGAGTTAGCGGAAAAATACTGGATGACATTAGGTGGGAGATGGGTTGATGTGATTAGACCATATGAGTTTGTTAATTGGCTTTTGTCATTGTGAGGTCATTGCCTTATCACTAAGACTAAGAGATAGGGGCACTATCTTTCAAAGGAATGGTTTCCAGGTCCTTGAGAAAGGTGATTCTGGGTTCTAAAGTGGCAAAAAAGCTATATCTCAAGTAAGAAAAGAAATTATTTACTATTGCAAGTTTTCCAGATTAACACACAAAAAGAGGGAGACCAGAAGCCTAGAGTCAAGAAGGAGCCTGTCTCAAACGTCAGAAAGACATTTCATCAAGCTGAGCTTAATGTTAACAGTGTCTTAGGTCCCATGACTGGGTGTTTGTCAGAACTCATAGAAAACCACTCCTAAAAGAGTGACTTTTACTGCATGCAAATCATAATTCAACAAACCTGACATTTAAAAAAGGCAGCTGGGAAAAATGTCATCATTGACGCACAAGGAAGGCAATATAATCATGATGCCACAGAGAAAAGCAAAAGTGAGGCTGTAGCCTCACCAGGAAGCAGTCATTTTCTCTTCCACGTGTGAAACACCTACATTTTTCATAGTGACATGAGAATTCATAAACCTAATTATTTCCAGATATCAGGGATTAGGTCCGCGTTACAAAATAGAGACATGTTTCCTTGCATAGCTTTCTGTTTACTGAATAGTTAAGGAAAGGCAGAAGGTATGATGAACTATACTTGGATAAATTCAATAAACAAATATATCCAAATGCTATGCCCAAGCTCACCACTCCTTTTGCCTTACAGAAATGGAGAAATTGTCCTATTTTTTTCACCAGAAACTATTGTACATAGCTAGGTAAAAAAGGATTTCAGCAAGAGTGAGCTTTGCTTTATAGAATGTGTTTTTCAGAATGCAACAGTGCAGAGGTAGAAATAGAAAAAGAGTTTCTCTTGACTTCCATACTAATGAATGCTTCAGTTCCAGAACCAGAAAGTGTCCACTCTCCTTGTGCTAGGGATCAGAGGGCAAAGTCCTCATTTACAACAAGAAGTGACAAGGGGCTTGGGATGCAAGCACCTAAGATCTCTAGGAAGGAGCGTGCTTGTTAATCCTTATTAACAGGATTCACAGGTCTCTCTCTCTCTCCCATGTTTTAGTCACTTCCTTGAAAACACAATAGGCTCATTAACCAGCACCTATAGGAATAAACATTACAGAACGAATCAATCAACACAAATACTTTCCCTATGAGACTTCCCGGTGACCTTGAGAAGTGTGACAAATGACTTAAAGGATGGAACAGGAAGAAGTTTTGTGATAAACCAAAAAAATTATGTTCTGCTGCATGATGAAGAGAAATAAAATGAAGAGAGCTAGATATATGTTTAGTTTAACTAAACCCAATAAATTCTATAACTGCTTTGTGCAGCGTTGGCCTCGGATCAGAAGTACTTAGCCTGCACAGAAATCAGGACTTTCTTAGTAAACCTCAGTCTGTTACGGTTCTTACCCCATTTACTTTCTCAATACAATAGTACATTACAGCTATCTACTCAATTATGGCCAGGTTCCTAGCAGGTATTGATAACCGAACCATAGAATTTATATCTCAACCAGCACAGGCAGGAGGACGGCAATCAGAACAGTGAAATTCCTAACCTGGATATGCCTTTCTGAAACTCAAAGATGATGACTCATTTCTACAATTGAACTTGTGATTCTCACTGTGCAAAAACTTCTTGTGTCATTTTTATTTTTAGTTCTTTGGCACAATTATAGAAAATTATTGTAGGAAAATCACAGCTCCCAATAAGGAGGAACCCTGGCTGCTTTTAAGAGATTCCAAATGTTGGGAAAATTCAAAAAAGCTGTGCAATGCATTTCTTGGTGGAGAAAGGCAGATAATTTTTTTTTATACTAGAAGAATGAAGCAAAATTGCAAGATAGTTTCAGTTTGTCTTTCCCCTTCTCTACCCCTTCTTTCTGAATCTTGCCTTCTATTCTGTTTGCCTTACTGCTGTTGAAAATGTCTGTGCTTAAGGCCTACCTCTCTCTTCAAACGTCTCCTCTCTGTAATTCATGTCCATTTTTTTGAGTGTGCTGCAGAGCTAAGTTAGATGAATATATAGTTGATGAAACTGACAACTTTAAATAGCTAGTCTTCTACCTCCCTTCACTGAGATGCAAGTGAGTAAAATGAATTAGCATAACAGCCAGAGGTGTTTGCAAGCTGAGTTCAGGAACACCATGCCACAGTGATTTGATGTATTAGGGTAACTTCTCAAGAACACAACATATTGGGCCAACATTTCAGAGCGCTACCTGTATCTTAATCTTTACAATTCACATTATGCATATAATCATTCCTTAATTTATGAGCAATATGATGAGTATTAGGTCTGCAATCAAAGATATTTCTTTTTTAAGAGAGAGAGAAAGAGAGAAAATAAGAATCAATTTCACTTGTTTTTTCATCTGTTTTTTGTTTTTATGATACATTATTGTGCATGTAGTGCTGGGAATTGAACTGGATTCCTTGCACATGCCAGGCAAACACTGTAACCACTTAGCCACCACTCTAGCCCCAATTATAGACTTTTTTAGATATTCTTTTTATGTAGATGAGTGACACATTTCACTATTAAATATTTAGTCGTTTTAGCAATTAGAGATATGTTTTTAATTCTATTTCAACATCTAATTTATTTGCAAACCAGAAGATGGTATAAAATAAGAATATGAATGGAAGATCTAGGTTACCGTTTAGCATAACCCCTTCATAATATTCATTTCTGAGTATAGTATTAATTAATGTATTAATACAAATATAATTATCACTTAAGTATAGCAATAGCTTGTACTCATAGCAATTTTAGTGACATTATTATTATGAGTGCATGATATTTATGATGACATTCTGTACTTGGAAATCTGTACATTCATTATTTGAAAGATTTCAACTGCCTTTACTAACATCACTCTATCACACAAAGACTTGTATGCTTCTGTCCCTACTTAATGTTTGCTAAAAAATGTTTGCTGTAGAAAATAGAACATTGCATGTTTTTTTCCAAGGCAGAATGCTCCTCTCCATTCTTAATGCATGAGCAGGCGTTTTGGTTCATTAAGCTCAGTGGCACTGATAGTAAACTAAAGAGGAATGAAAGGAAGAGGCCTGAAATACCATCATCCCACTAATGATACTGAAGCGGCTTCGCTTTATTGGGATTCTGCCCAGACGTGCACTAATAGAAGGCTAGGTCCAGGATGTGAACTTGGTATTGGAGTGCCAACATTGCAAATCCAGAAAAAAAGAATCACTAGACGAATGTCTGGAATAATTTAAGGAATTATCCAAAACATGTGTGTGTGTGTGTGTGTGTGAGTGTGCACATGCATGTGTACATGTCTATATTGGTAGGTAAATTAGAGAGAGAGTGGGAACACAATAGGATGAAAATAAGACAGAAGAAACGGGAGTAGGGAGTATTTGGTTGCCTCAAGACTGTGTTGAATAACAGCTCACAGGAATATAGGTACTCAGAATGTGTGAATTGGAGAATACCCAAATATCTCCATGTTATTTTTTGTATTTAAAGCACTTAGTTCTTGAATGTTAAATCATTTCTGACAAATGTGCATTTTTTAAGAAGGGGCTAGAATACATGGCCCTTCAGATGCCCATATATTTCTATAACACTGCTATTTAGGTATTTGCTAGTATTTATTTATAATAATCAACATTAGTATTTCCTTCATAAATGAATATTATTGTTCCCAGTTTACCCCTGTACATGAAGGAGCAAACATAAATGTGCCCTTTGAAACTGGAGGGAAGAAAACAGATTCTCTGTTCAAATTGGGCTTATGCCCAGTTTGAACAGAGAATCACTCAGCTGGGGATGGCAGCTTTCGTGGCCTCTGGCTAACACAAACTCCTCAGTGGCTTTTCAGAGCCACTTAGAATCAAGTTCCAGCAGTCTCAAAGTAGAAGCTGCAGCTGCAGATGCTGAAGAACACCTATGTGGTCCTAGAGGCACGCTCACTACCCCCTTCTTAAGTCTAATTCTGTGTATATTTTGTGCAGAAATCAGAGGTAGACAAAGAAGGGACATTCCTCTCACTCTTTTATCCCCTCTTTTTCTTTTTTTTTTCTTCTGACCCTCAGAATCGACCTTTTGGAAATTGCTCAGGTATACCCTGAAAAACAGAGCTGAGATTGGGCTCAGTGACATCTTTGCCCTTTAAAAAAACACAGTGCTAAAAAACAGAAATCCCTTTTATAAGTTTAATGATCCAATAAAAGCAAATGAATCAACAGAACAAAAACAGTAAGAAGGCCAGTTTTGATCATTGTACCTAAATTCATTCCAAGCATTAAAACACAGTGAAAGAATTGATCCATGGTTAAAGTTCTTTGTGCCATGCCGAGGGACTTTGCTAGGAAGAAAATAACATGGTACTTTTTCTTTTATACAAAGAAGATACTGTAAGGTATGGCATGGAATATATGGAAGAAATGGTAAAAAAAAAATTTTAACAGAAATGTCCTTATATACAAATAATTTTTTAAAAGAGAGAGGGACAGTGAAAGAGAGAGAGAGAAAGAATCAATTTTATTTAGCTCTTCACACGTCTTTCATTGCTCTGAAACTTGTGTATGTGATGCTGGGGTTCAAACTCGCATACTCCTATGTGCCAGGCAAACACTGTAACCGCCCAGCCACCACCACTCCAGCCCCTAGAAAAAAGTTTTTAAAACAAAAACTTTCTCGAGAAGGAAGTACAATTATTTCTGAGTCCAAGATAGACACAACCAGCCAAAGTTTCTGTTTGCTATCAATGTTATTATAATTTTTTCAATTCGTTTAAATTTTTATTCTTATATATTTCAAACAAATACAGGAGAAATTAAATGTCCTTTCCAAAAGGTCTTAATAAACTTGACGGCATCTTGGAGGTTAGAAACATCAGCTGAGAATTAGAATGGTAGCTATTTTTGCAAAGTGGGATCCCTCACTCCCTTTCTGAACAATCACTCACTGGTCTGTTAAATATATGCTCAGGAATTTGTATTTCTGAAAAGATAGCCAATAAAAGAAAAGCCTTGGAAATTAATGAAAGCAAAATCTTGAAGATATTATATAACATACAATGTTTTTATTCCCTGACAACATGACTCATTCGGAATAGCCCAGCTGATTAACCACATTTTTTAATTATTCAATTTAACATATAAACTATGCAATTTAACAATGTACCAGTCCATTGCTTATGTACTATAGACAGATATTTTTCTCGACACTTTGGGGCTGTACATATATTGAGTTCCTAACTTCCATTCCTTAAAGCTTGAGACAGAGCCCTCGCACAACCTATATCACAACCTGGTTTGATACATATGCTGTAATAAGGCACAAAAGGGCAAACAGAAGTTGAAGATGAAATTGATTAAGGGTGATACCTCACATAATAAATCATGGAAGAGGTGAGCTTTGAGCAGAGGCTCAGAAAATGTAGGAGAGCAACCAGCAGCTTAGTGAGCTCATCAGAAAGTAACACTGCTGTGCTGCTAATCTAGGCAACCGGGGTAGTTTCATTAAACTCTTCTTATTAAGGAATTTTCCCCTTTCAAAAAGTAATGCTTTAAGAGAAAGGAAAGAAGAAGATCTAGAGAAGACCAATATTTGTATCAATTAGTTTCTTGTGACCTATTTCTTTTATCTTCTTTTCTTCTTCCTCGAAGCCCTCCCTTCTATTTTGTAACTTTTATTAATGTGTTAATTATACATATTTATGAGATTCAATGTGATATTGCAATACATGCATACAGCATACATCCATCAAATTCAGCCTCTTTTTCATGCCTTCCTCCCTACTTTTAATAATCACTAGTCTCTTCCAGGTGCCTCCATCCACCTACTCTCTCTCTCTCCCCACTTTCTTTTAACTTTCACATATGAGAAAGAACACGCACTACTTATTTTTTGTTGTCTGGTACATTTCACTTAAATTGATGTCCCCTGGTTCCATCCATTTTGCTGAAATGACAGGATTTTTATTCTTCCCTTTGCTGAAAAATATTCAATACTTTCTTTATTCATTCGTCTATTGGGTGATAGGTGGATTAGATATCTTATAGCTTGTGAATAGTGCCACAATAAACATGGTAAATATCTTTGGTATGCTGATTTACTATCCTCTGGATATTACTCAGAAGTGGCCTGCCTTCTATATGAATACCTAGAAACATCAAAAACTTGATCACTCTACAAAAACCTCTATTTTTACCTATGGCCTATTTAGCTACCAATATGATGTCAACTAATGAAAGATATTTTCATGAAGAAAGATCAGTTTGGCTTTGGTATTCTTATGCCCTTTCTTTCTTTCTTTCTTTTTAAGAGAAGAAAGACAGTGAGAGAGAGAGGCAGAGAGAATCAATTTTTTTTTAGTTTTTCACATGGCTTTCGTAGCTCTGACACTTAGTTGTGTATGTGGGTGCTGGGTTTGAACCTGTGTACTCGCGCATGCAGGGCAAGAGCCATAACCGCTGAGCCATTGCTCCAGCCAAATGCCCTTTCTTTTTAATATTCTTCCCCCAAATAAACAAAGTACTACCAATCCACTCTTCCCAAAACAATTCCATAGAAACAGCAAAACTTACAGAATTCTTTCACTACTTAAAGTACTTTGTACTACATGGTGAATGTAGGATTTCATTCTCACAAATTAAGAATCAGAGACAAAAATGAAAAGATAAGAATGATGTAATACTTACTAAATTATAGATGCTGTGGGAATGCAAAGAAAGCAAACGAATTCTGATGGAGACCAAACTAAGTGGCCCGCGGTGGGGCACAGTGAAAAGCGGCGACTAGAAATCGGAAGGTGAGCAGTTAGGTGCAAAAGCCCTGAGGGTGGAGGGAGCAGCAGGTTAGAAGAGGGTAAGATATAAGCAGATCACTGTGTGCAAGAGCACCTGGGTTTCTGCAGCAACTGGAATAAGTACTTCCCACTCAAGGTGCAATGACATGGCTTTCTGCGGAAAAGCAGAAGCAGCGAAACAAAACCTCTATTCTAACAAAGGTAATTTTCTAAATCTCCTGGTTTCTTTCCTAGAAGACTTCTTTACCCCTTTAATAAGCCAATGTGTCTCAAAATTGTCCCCTAAGGTGAATCATTAGATAAATATTAGCTATTTCAAGAGGTGATGAATGTGACCAGTGCTCCATGGACCACAACATCTGAAAAGCTGGCCTTAAGTACCCTCGGTAAACAATTAAAATGTGGCTATTATGTTGGAGAAAGGGGCATGGAGATCTTCAAGATTCATTGGATACCTGAAACTGGGGCTCATTCTTTCAGGCAAGCAAGCACAACACATACAACACACACACACACACACACACACACACACACACACATACAACACCCACACCCACATGTGTACATGTTACAGTTCATTATATATCTGGCCACATACTCACCACACCACACGCATAATAAAGAGAAGAGTTAAAACAGTCTAAGTCATTATGTCAGAGTTATGGTCGAGTTTTACAAAGAAGTTGAAGGATTATTTCCACTGCTGGAAATAATGGGACTCTTGTGGAGCAGGTGGCATTTGATTATAGCCTTAGGAGGGATGTACATGTACGTAAAGGACTTTCCAGGAAGAGGGAGCAGCATGGATTAAAGTCTGCCCAGAGCTTCAGGGGATGGTAAGGAAGCCTGGCTCAACTGGACATGTGTAGTATGTGTTGAAAATTACAGAAAGAAAAGGGAGTTTAATCTTAGTAAACACTGAAGTACACAATGTCACGATAAAGCATTTGAAAGTCATTCTGTAAATAGTGCAAATTATGATATCATCACAAGAAGAAACAAAATTTGAGGACTTCCTCAGGTCAGCATTATATATATGTGTGTGTATGTTTATATATATAAAATATATATATATTATCTGTATAATTATGTACAATTTTAAGATATTTATTTCTTAAAATTATCACCAAGAATGCAGTACATAGGATATATCATCTCCCACTAGCTTAATTGAAGATAAATCATGCTAACCTCAGGAAGTACTCAAATATATCTATGTCTGTATCTATAGCTATAACTATATCTCCTCCTATAAAGAGATTTCTTTGTCCTTAATTTGTGCCATGATAAAAGACTAGTTGCCAATACTTTGTTTTTAAACCAATGAACAAATTGCCTTAGAGAATCTGCTCTTTGAATATGATTTGAAAACATACAAAATTTTAAAAAAAGTTTCAATCTGATTGGAGGAAGTCATATCTATATATGTGACATTTTGAGAATAATTGTATACTATATATTATCGATTTAAAATGTAAATGGTTTATAGTACAGATAGAGAAATACAGGTTGTCTATCTTCAATAAAATAAATGGAAAGAGAGCCAGATCTTAATGAATGGGGCAATTTGGAAAGACCGACAAAGTGTAAGCACTACTGTGGTATTCAAAGTCTTTGCCTTATGGGCCTGGCGTTTTAGAGACGTAGAATTCTGACACATTGTGAAGTCAAGAACATTGAGGAAATTCAAGGTACATCATGACCACCTGCAATTTCAATTTAAAGAAGAGAAAATGTTTTTAGATTTTAAAAATATTAACCAAAGTTTCTCAGTGGCACAGGAGATAAATATTATTTTCATAAGTGATAATGTTTCCACCAAGAGAATTTCTGGAGAATCATTGTTCCATGCAGATAGAAAACTACTTGCTTTTGCATTTGTGACTTGGCTTTTGTTAGAAATACTGAGGTGCTGCAGAAATCAAGTACATGTTTGGAAATGGGTCAGCAAGACAAAAATTGATCTGCAGAAGAGTGTGCCCCCAGAGAGAATCTGTCAAGCAGGCACACCTGGGTGGGCAGTTCACCTGCTTTCATCCCTAATGCAGAAGTGTCCCTTGCTCTGATGGGAAGAGTTCAGGGCTACAATATATGCATTCAGCTAATTTTAAAATTGGGGTGGGCAAAGGGAAGAGCTATAATTAAAATGGCTACAATTGGATCCAATTAAAACTAAATACTATATCCTGAAAATGGGCCATGGAACATTTTGTCACAGCTTTCCACTCCTGAATAGTTTATATGCAGTACATTATGCTTTAGACAAGTGTAAATTTATTTTTAAGAGTGGACTGCATTACTCACATTTATACCTTATGCATAAAACACATGTCTATTGTATTAAGAACAGACCATGTATTTTTAAAGCATTGTTCGTGATTATCTTAGATAAACCCATAAAACCATCCTGCTTTACCCATCTGCAACACTGGAGGTATTTCCTTTCTCATAGTCCACACATGCCCTTATTTCCTTTATCTTGCTGCATTTCTGTGGCTATGAATTCAGGAATACACACAGTGTAGGTATTACAGAATACATTGTAAAATGATCCCAGAGTTTTAGGAGTAGAATGCTAGAGAAAAATATCACTTCCCCATACCTGGCATAAGAACTTAAAATGCTTATCATTTTTCTTTTATTTGTGAAATATTTTCAAGTCCTATGTTTCAATGACATATTGATGAAAATCTCCTAGTAATAGAAAATACTTCCCTAAATCATAAATTGAAATTGCAGATTCCAATATTCTTCAAATGGTTCATTTAACTGCATTTAGTGGATATTACATAGATGATCTTCTAACTAATTGATGACCTGTTATTGTCAGGCATATATGAAGTATTGCACATGAATTATCTCATTTAAAACTCAAAGAATATTAAAATCCCCCCCCTTTTTTTTTACATAGGAGACTACTGAAATGTCAAAGGTATAGCAATTTTTTGAGATTTGAATTGTGATCCCAGAACCTACAATTTTTGCCACAAGATCACTCTCAATATCATCAGGAATTTATAAGCAATAAACAATTCACTGAACTAATTAATGTATAAAATTTTTATGAGAAGTTAAAGGGAAAAGCTAAATATATCCTATTCCATTCCATTCCATTCCACTTCCCATGTAATGCTATTTATATGTCAATTAAATATTGTGTGTTAATTTTTTTCATGTGCAGAAAAAAATCATTTTCCATGTATAGACCTAAAAGGGTGATCAAACCTTGAGATAGTTTGAGAAAATTAAGGTTATTCTTATCAGCACTATGAAATAATGAAGTGCAATAGAACCTGGGAAAGATACCTGAATAAAATTAGAATTTTTGACTTTAAATATGTTATTTTTCCAGTTCAACAATGGTAATTTATCTGCTCTCCTGCCATTTCTCTGTAGCCCAATGCAGTTTCAATGTCTTTTTGCTAATGATTGCCGGTTTTCAATTACTGAAAGGAGACCATCTTATTTGAAAGGCAGTTGTCTCATCCTTCATCAATTCTCTTCTATTTTGGAGTTGCTGCTGTCACAATTGAAGATGTCTGACATTTGAACTTCATAGGATGATTGTACCCAGGGGCTTTTGCAGCAGCTGTGTTTGGTGTCTCATGGACATTAAAAATAATGCCCTTGCTGTCGCTTCCTAACAAACTGCTAGTCATATAGTAAGTACCATGAATCCAACCAGTGTTTTATCATTATTCTACTTACTCTGATTTATTCTTCAATATTTCACTAGCACAAGGTAGGCAACCTCTTGTTTGTTCTATTCTCTGTAGCTATGCATTGATATGAGTGCTTTGCAGCTATTTTTCTTTTAATAATAACAATTCCTTTCTTGTCTTGTATCCTGGAGCATTTTTTGGATTTGCTCATATTCCTTCTGTTTGTCTTTTGATTCCAGGATTTGTTTGCATTCATTTGTAATAAACTGATTTTTTTTGTATTCAAGCCAAACCTCTTAAGTTATCTAAATGTGTCAGTAAGTTCTAGAGAATGTCTTATTTAATTTCCTGTTCTGCTTAATTTTATAGTATCAGAAATTGTACAACCTATTGTAAAACTAATTTGAATATATTTTTATTCAATTAGACTTTTGATGTGTTGTCTTACAAATGCATTTCTGAGATTTCCTTTCATGTTCCCTTCCTATCTTTAAGTCTGGGCAAAATAAGAGAGCCATCTTTTGTCAGAGATCTTTTAGTTGAGGTTGTTTTTAAAATGAGAAAGATGGGAAAATGGACTTCTTTCATACTCATGCTACTTACACATAATTAATTTCAAATGGCCATTTGGTATTTGGAAGTGCTTTACTTTCTTTTCCAAAGCTACCATGTCATCCATAGGGGTGTGTGTATGTGTGTGTGGGTGTGTGGGTGTGTGTGGTCTTACAATGATAATTGGTGGCCAATCACTGGGGACTACAAGGAAACCAAGCATGTCCCTTCTGCTGAGTGCCCTCATTTTAAGTGATATTGTTTCTTAACCATCTATTTTCAATAACAGAATACATTGCAGAGTAGAGGCTGGTCTTCGACTATTGCCAAACCAATTATGTAGCCAGATGTAAAATTAGCTTAAGATTTGTACTTGTTTGTTTTCTGTCACCCTGGAGAATTCCTCCATGTGGTTTGGAGAGTGTGAATTCCTACTATTCAATTTGACAAAATTCACTAAAACAGAAGAAACATAATAATTGTGAAATATATATATAAAACATATATAGTTAATGCACATACACATGTATTCATTTGACTTAGAATAAATCACTGCTTTCTGTACTTTTTAAATTAGCTCACAGTAAGCTTCTGTTTTCCAAAATGACTGTCTTCTACTCCACCAGAGAGGCATTGCCCTCAAAACAACATTGCTACTGTTTCTATAGTGATGCTCCCTCCCTCCTACATGGAATGACAAATGCATGGAGGTCCCAGGTTATCCACACCCATTCCTGCATCCCCTGATTTTTTCTGTGCATATGATACAACTGGAAGTGGGCATCCACTAGTAAAGAAAGCAGAGAAACATTGAAGCCACCCTTCCTGTTATTCTAGACTCGTTCCTCATTTCCTGAGCTCTGCTTTAGCACACTTTAAATCCACAAAAATTCCTCCTTAATCACAAATGTCCAATGGTTTAGCTCCTTTTCAAGTACCTTTGTTTACAAACTGACTTTTATTATACTTTTATTTAAGTCCTAATGTGTAAAATTGGTCAAGTATTTGTCATTCCATGTTCAGACCCACAAATGCTAAAATTTAGTTGTTAACTTAGCCTCTCAGAATACTGTCATACCTAACACCACACACTCTGCAAAGACACAATTAGATTTTCAAGGCTGAAATACATAATGGTTTTCTTTTCCTTTATTTTTTTCATAAGTACCATTGCTTTTAACCTTGTTTAACCTTGTTGTGAATTCAACTGCCCCTTCTCATCTCATCTTTTCTACTCTCTGCATCTTCTTTTGACCTCTTCAGACCCCAGTCATTATTTTTGTATCTTTCACTGTCTGGGAGAATATTTCTGAAGGTTTTAGATATCTTTTAGATTGAAGACTGGTGTCAAATGCTCATCAAGAAAAGAGAGAATTAGATTAAAAGTTTTGTCTTCTCTAGTTTTCCATCGGTGTTTAGTAGGTTAAAAGTTAATTTAAGCACCATTAAGGTGAAAGAAAAGGTAGGAGTCTTTGAAATATGGGAACGGGTGCTGTTCTTTACTGAGTTCAGAGGAATACAGTGCCAGTTAAGGTATTTTAATTCACAGGAGCCACCCACCAGAAAAAAAGAAAAATGTAGGTTCTGAGGAGTTGAAGAATATTTTTTCCTTTATGAACATCAAACATCAGGTATTTGAAAGGCTCAGTGCAATGAAGATGTGTTTCGCAACTAAGGAACTGGTTGAAACATAAAACTATAAGATGCCTACCAGGGGAAATGGGAGTAAAAATGATCTGATTGCCTTCACAAATCCCTGAAGCTTGAACTGGGCAGAAATGCAGGCACATTTTCCCAGAGGAACCCCCTAAAAACCTGTTCTGAAGCTGGAAAACTCCAAGGCTTATCATATTCTCTAGTTCTGTGGCCATTTCTAATTTAGGGTTCTCCTTTAAAAACACTTAGCAAAGTTTGAGAGGTTAAGGTGAAAACTCAAAGCTTTCAGGAGAGAAAGTAATTCTATCAGTAAGTCATTCTGATTTACCTTTTCTTAAATTTTGCTTGCTGTTAATTATGTTATTACCTACTTATAACATGTTTGTCCCTTACTATTTTAAATTAAAATGTATTTTTAATGATCAAAAAGACAGACATCTGATTTCCTATATGTCAACTTTTTCATTTTTTTTAAATTTTGGCTAAGGTTAATTTAAGCAATAAAATACTAGAGAATTCCACATGCATTGTCTTATTTAAGCTGCTCAATCGAATCTATAAGGTAGGCACTAATATTTTCACCTGTAGATTATAAAACCTACCACAGAAAGGATCATTTATCAAGTGCAGAGAGCGGTCTGAATTTCAGGACAGTTTTCTAAATAAAAATAACTTTAAGAAATTGAAAACTGTCACCATACTAATAGAAATAGTACTTGTGAACCTATCAAATTTTCTTTTCTTTAATGTTGTGTTTTGCTTACTCATGTTTAAACCATTTTGAGCATTAAAAGTCTTTCTTTTCTACTGATTTCAAAACTAATTTTTTTAAAGCTGGGCACAGTAGTGCATGCCTATAAATGCAACAGGTTGGGAGGCTGAGGCAGAAGCATTGCAAATTCAAAGCTAGCCTCAGCAACTTAGTGAGGCTCTAAGCAACTTAGTGAGCCAAAAAAAAAAAAAAAACAAAAAAACCCAGAATAAAATATAAAAGACTGGGGGTATTGTTCAGTGGTTAAGCATCCCTGGTTTCAGTCCCTGGTACCAATAATAATAGTAATAAAATAATTTATATAATAATGCCTTTACAGATATTTATTAACTTATTTACAATACTGGGGATTGAACCCAGAGGTGCTCTACCAGTGAGCTATATCTCCATTCCTTTTTATTCTTTATTTTGAGATGAGTTCTTACTAAGTTGCTGAGGCTGACCTTGAACTCGGTATCCTACTTTCTCCATATCATTAGTCACTATTTTTTTAAGAGAGAGAGACTGTGTGTGAGAGAGAGGGAGAGAGAGAAAGAGAGAAATAATTTTGTTTAGTTTTTCATGTGGCCTTTGTTGCTCTGAGATTTCACTGTGTACGTCCTGATGCTGGGATTTGAATTCGGGTACTCATGCATGCAAGATAAACGCTACAACCACTGAGCCATTGCTCCAGCCCCTCAATATTCACTTTTATTTTGACAACTGATTAATTTAAAGATACTACAATTAACCTAAAATCATCCATGTTGACCACAACCATAGAACAGAAATAAAAATTAAGTAGTATCAAGCACTGGATAAAACTGATGCTTCTCAAAATTCACTCTTCTAAAATTTAAGTTCTATCAGTATCTTTATTGACATAGACCGAAGAATTGTATTTTAATATGGAGTCAAGAAATAAGGTTTAAATTAGCAGAGTGAAACTTGATGTTCTGTGAATTTCTCTTCCTTCTGAGGCAAGGTTATTTGTGATGCCGTGCTTCCATTTTTAATTGGCAGTAACTGAAAATCTAATTTGTAGTTATGCCCTTATTTTTATACTGAGAAACACAGATGCACAATAATTGAATATTTTTTTTATTTCCTTACTCTCAAATTTTTGATGCATGTATTCACTTTAATTCACAGTACAAAGTCTAATCAGTTCTGGTCATTGGTTTAAGTAAGTTTTGGTGATGTTTTAGTGAATGACTTTATCAACTACCAAACACTGTGATAACTTACAGAAGGTTTATGAATTCATTATCATTCATTTGATGATGAGAAAGAAAAACAAAGTTTACAACAAAGACATTTAATGCCTTTATGAATTGTTTTGGTGTTTAACAATATCTAATTTTAAATCCAAACTCAAACTTTTATAACAAATATAGATATTAGAATTGGCTCCCTTTCAAGAGAAAGAAGGAAGTTTAGAGCCTGGCATGCTGCCTGACACATAACATGTGTTTATGGTACAATATTTAGGGAGAATTAAAATATATATCCTAGGTCCCCCAAGGTATTCCACTAACTGCATAACTTACGTATTCTAGTATAAACAGATATGAAGGGATCATTGGCCCCTTAAAATCTCTACAGGGCTTCAAACTGTTACCAGAAAACTACAAATAAATTAGGGATTCTACTTTTTAGAATCTGGTTTATAAACATATGGGATTATATAAGAAAAGACAGGGTAAAACGTGATTCTTATGATAAGTGGGAATTTTTCCCTGGTTGACATTTAAAAATACATAGTGTAGTTCTTTTCACTGAAATAGACACTGGAATGGAAACTGCCCAAATGCTCTCATGTAGAAAAGAAGGAAAATGCTTAAAGCAGCCTCTCACCCTGTACTTGATATGCTCGGCATATCAGCATCTTGTGCACTCAGTGAGAACCCACACATGTTGCTGTTTACTGAGCAGCAGTGGGTATATTCTGCAAATGCAGTTCATGGGAAGACAAGCACAGCACATGTTTAAATATTTGGAATAATTTGTAAGAAGATGCATGCAGATCTACATCTAATATGAAATTAATTTTTTGCCCTCATGTATGCAGAGTTCTTTAACCAGATTTTGCACATTCATGAGCCATGTATTTGAATTATTATACTTGAATTATCAAAGTCATCTTACCGTTCAAATGCCGCTGGCATTGTATTTTTAAAAAGTCTTATAATCAAGATTGCTCCTTTAGGGGAAATGTTGATACTGTCCTGTAAGAGGTACAGTAGATGTTCGTTAGTGGCTTGAAGCTAATTTTACATTCCATGTATTTGTGAAACATCATCATTCTTTACAATGTGCCAGAATTCTTATAAATTTTCTCTCCATCAACCTGTCTCTCCCTCTCAACCTCTCTCACTCTCTCTCTCTCTCTCATACATACACAGACACACACACACACACACGTACACACACACATATATAAATGCAGGTGGATTTTTTGCACATACAATCTATAACCTCTCTACTTAGCTCTGAAACTATAATACAAAAGGAATAATTCAATGAGCTCTAAAAGTTTGAAATAATTTAACAATTTTTATTATAGAAAATGTAATACCTAGGGAAATCTTCAAGCCTCTAGATACACAGTGAAATGAGTCTTATCTAGTTAAATGAGTCTTATTCACTATTGGAACTGCCAAACAATTATACCAGTGTATTTTGCTGAGCACCTATCCTAAGTCAAACAGTCCCTGGGTATTTTCATTGATCTCATTTACTTCTGTTGGCTTTAAAATATTATAATTATAACCACATTAAAGCTATGTAAAAAGAAAGGAGTCACGCAAATTTATTATCATAGAATACAGTTCTGCCCCTATTTTCTCTATAGTCTTGTTTTATTTTTATTACTGACTTTGGTAAAGATATGTAAAATGTGTTTACGATGCCTGTATGGAGTAAGAAGTAAAATCCACAAGGCAGATGACAGAATCAGGGTAAATAAAAAAATCTTAAACTGAGTAGAATTTTAAAAAAACATTTAAAAAAGTTTTGTATTATTATTCAATATAGGACTTAAAACTAAGGAAAAATAGAAATAGAAAATCATTTGACCTAGATTTTTACTGAAAAAATGATACGATTTGGAGGATTAAATTGATCATATTCTATTGAAGTCCAGAGGTTTACATTGTTACTGAAAATTATAATACCATCTTATATCAGATTAAAAATGTTCAAGGTCTATGTTAAGAAATTTATTTATTCATTTTAAAGAGAGAAGGACACTGAGAAATAGAGAGAGAGAGAGGGAGACATACAGAATCCACTTTTATTGAGTTTTTCACATGACCTTCATTGCTCAGACACAGTTGTGTACGTGGGCGCTGGGGTTCGAACCCATGTACTTTTGCGTGCCAGGCAAGCGCTGTAACCGCCCAGCCCCCACTCCAGCCCAAGAAATTTAATTATGAGGCTACTCACATGTATTTTTGGCTGATCAGGTCATATGTAGAGTTGTTTTTTAATTCATTCTTGGCACGTAAGTTTCAGGTAGGCGTTGCTGGAGTACAGTGTATAAAAAGCAGGAAGACTTGGAGAGAAGCAATTGGACGTCATTTCCATTGGCAGCCAAGGGTACTAGAAAACAGGAAGTCCGGGGAAACCAAAAACTGGAGTTCAAGAAGAGCTATTCTTGCTTTGTATATATTCAAATATCTGAAAGTTTATTTTGAGGAATTGGAGTGAGCAAGTCTATGGTGTTCGTTTCCACAAGTGTATGGAGATGAGGATAAAAGCCTGACACTTTAAGAGAAAGACCTTTAAAGTGCAGGAGAACTGCTCACAATGGAACAGGTGTACTTGATAAGTAATGAGCTTCTTTTCCATAGAAATGCATTTCTCACATTAAAAGATAAATTGGAATATTTGACATTTACTGTTCCTTGAAGCTAGAGATTTTATACTTAAAATGTAGAATGAAGTAGAGAAACTCACTTATGCATATTTAAAATATATGAAATGGCATTCTTCTTGTAATTTGATCTTTATTTTCTAACATTTTTGTAGGTAGTATAGCGACATTTCATAGCAAATGATTATAACAAAATAGACTCATGAATGTCATTTGCTTACTAAAAAATAAAAAATTCTAATCAGATACAGGTAAGTTTGGCTTGGTTTTTTTTTTCCTTTTAACTTTTTCTGGGAAAAAATGAAAAAACAAAGCCAATCAGATAACAGTTTTTATAATATTTAAAGCCAACTTAAAAATGTGTCCATATTCACACTGAGAGATCATATGTTAGATGTTATAACTTACATTTTAGACTCATAAATTTAAAATCTAAATGTCTCCTTATAGTCATTCGTAAGTAAGTGGTATGATATAGCTCTGAGTTTAATGGGCTTTGATATTGTCATCATCCCCCCAACCATTTCAAGCCATTACTAATAAGTATTGTTGCCCAAAGTATTTCTGACTTCATTATCATTTTCTCAAATTGCTCAAAGTATTTGAACTTAACCATTTAATGTTAAAGACTTGCAAACTGAATCCTGTGGAGGTCGATTCATAGCTGTGCAAATGCCATACATTGCTTTCACAATGTATTTCTTTTGGCCTCGCCAAAGAAAATAATATAAAGAAAATGAGAAATAATATATTGAGAGAATTAACATAGATAAAATATTTGATTTTTAAAAGACTTTAAACTGTTTTATTAAACTTTTCTTCATGCAATTTTGAGGGTTTTTGCTAGTTTGTTTGTTTTTAATTCGGCCTTCTATTTTTTCCTAAGACGGTTTTATGGAAAATTACTAAATTCATAAAGCTTCTTCAAACACTGTGTGTTTGTTAGATAATAAGCATAGATGTAGGCACCGAGATATGGCCAAATTACTTAAGCTTTAGTTATTAAATTTAGAATTCTAAAGTGTATATCAAAATTCTAGAGAAAAAAGAAGTAGATTTTTATGTTCCCTTGTGAATCAATTCATTAACTCAATGAACATAATTTACTTGTGCAAATCTGTACTTAAACAGTTGTGCCACATAGTGGAAGCCATATTTCACCCTTTTAAAGACAAATATTTGCAACACATCAACATTGCTAATTTTGACCCCACCCTCAGATTTGGCTCAACATTTTTAAAATTTTCATAATATGTATTTTATAGGGAATCTTTATTATGTAGTACTTCTTAAGACAATTGTACAAGATTATAAAGTTTTGTAGTAGACATTAAAATAAGCAAAATTTAGTTTTACAATATCCTGGAGGAATGGGTAGAAAGGGGTTGTCATTCATTTTGATTTGGGGCTAAGAGAAAGCATTAAATTGAGGTAAATTTGAATTTGAATCCAGAAGGAAAAAGATAAGTTTGCCATGCAGTGAAGGAACACGATAACATTTAAGAAGAAAGGGAAGAAAAATAATTTAACTATGACTGAAAAGAAAATAAGCTTGATTTTGTATGAGAAGAGGAAGGATGTCTAGAAAGTTCTATGAGGGCAGATCAAGATGTGCTTCATTTGATGAATATAAACAATAAAAAAGTTTAATTGACAGCAGCCTGGACATACACATAAGATATAAGACCACTATGACTGCACTATGACCTCAGGGATTAAAGTGCATCTTATCCTGACTTGGAAGGATGGATTTAAAAACTACCACAAAACTCCACACGAAGCAATGAGTACCAACAGTAGATCACCAAGATTGGTTTGCTGTCTTACCCTCTGCTCCACTCCTTGGATGTGTGAAGAGGAATCAGAGAATGGTGTTAAGCAGACGTTAGTCACTCCTGTAGACCCAGCTTCACTTTTCCTTTCCCTTTCTTCCTTTTGTCCACAAATCCTTTTGGGTTCTTACTCTATAAGCAGTCTTCCATTTACTGTAGAAATACTGGTGAACAGTAAGAAACGGTGACGGAGACTTGTGCATGTATTGTGTGTGGTGGGCAAGAGGTTGTTTACAAGAGTTTTCAAATTAGAGTGAAGTGAACAAATAATTGAACAGCAAAATATGGGTCAGATTCATAACAGTTCTTGTGTAAGAGCAAAACATGTAGAGGTGGAGAATGAGTTCTCGTTCCTCCAAATTAATGCTGTCATTGTTCGAAGTATTTCAGTAGAACACAGCGAGCATATGGGCAGGAAAGATAGATGGAGATGACAGACAGGAAAGAAATGGAAAATTCTATGTTTTACAGTCCAAGAAATCTGTGTTCAAATCTCATCTTTTTTGCTTTCTAACTGTAAAACCTTAGATAATTAATCTGAACTCTCTTCAAAGGGAAGAGAGAAAGACACATCTATTTCCTTCCCTAGAAGGTTGTAAACAGAAAATAAACAAAGAATGGAGCATCTGGCCCATTGTACGCTTTTGATCAATGTCAGTTATGATGATGATTAAGGCTCTGTTAGTCCAAGGACGCTGTAAAAACGCCTCATTATTGTTTACTACTATTAGTTGTTAACAACTGTTGTTAAAGCTTTGTCACTTTAAAAAATGTCCTCTTCAAATGTTCAGTTTTCAATAATAGACTAGGAACTGTAATATTAGGCTTGTACAGGTATCCTTGAACCATGACTTAAAGTAGCAAGTTAGACCTGGAACTGACACAGAATTTATGGTTTCTATTTATTGAGTAAACTCATAAATAAAAGTCTTGCAATGTATGACTAAATCTAAATTTAGGATATAGTCCATTGAACCAGAAATATTTACTCATAACTTATATTCTTCTACAGCATATCATATTTGCTTATATTACTTTACATATAGGTTTTCAGTATAGCTTTTAAGTGTATAAGTACTATGCAGCCTATATGTTCTTCAGAGAAAACCATATTTTTCTCATGTTTGTAAACCCTACAATTCCTAGCAAGATATATGGCAGATGGTAAGAATACATCCATTCACTGAATCAGATAAATATGCAAATTATTTTTACCAACTTACTCTTGAACAGAAGTGTCCATCCAGAATTCAAACTTTTCCTTTGTATCGTAAGTTTCTTAATCTTTGTGCATACCACCAAGTTTATTTCACAAGTAGATTTCACATGTCCAGTTTCCATCTTTGGTCCTTATTACCCTGGACTTATGTCTGTAATATTATTGCCTCACACCATGACAGATAAATAACACAAATACCTTCAACAGAATGTTCAACATATTTCTATTCCTAGAGTACTTCATATTTTTTATACACAGTTAGTATTCCTCAAATATTTTTTAAATGTTTAAAAGGAAGGTACATCAATATAGTTGTCTAAATGCATTTGTTAGAAAACATGATGCCCACAGCCAATAATTATAAATGATTCTAGTATTCCATTTAATTGTATATTATCTTCTATAAAAATTTGATGATGACTTGAAAACGAGTTTTACTATTATCAAAATTCACCATGTAAATAAATGTAATTATGAAACTAATTATAGTATTTGTCATGGTAAAATTACCTAATTTGCCCAGTTGTACTGTTATCTTCATAGACTAGTATTGAATTTAGCCATGCTAAATTTGTACTGCATATTATATTTTAGCAGCAGTTTCAGGAACCCATTATTAACTGTCAGATGTCATATTATATCAGTGAAATTTGAATCACTCTTTACATTGTGGTATTTATATTGTGAACAGTAAAATCAGTTTAGGCAGCCTATTTAGAGGGAGATTTTAATTTTAGCTAATTTATTACTTAAAATATATATATTAGCAATATACCAATTATATTTATATGAATACATACAATAAACTTCTCATTAATCAGAATCAAATGAATTGAAACCCACATTCATTTGTTCATCAATTTACAGAACTCCCGGAAGATGTTTTATACTTGATAACTTTTTACTGTTTGTGAACACAGTTTAATAATATGAATTACACTCAGATTGAGTGGAAATATTTACTTTTGTCCTTTTTTTCTTTCAAAATATCAAAATTATTAACACATTTCCATATGCGAATTTGTGAGATTTGATCACATCCAGTATCTTTTCCTTCCCTCATGTGCCCTGGCTTTTACCCCTGTGGCCCTGATTCCTTCTCAGACTCGTAGTCTGTCTTTAGTTTCCAGGTTATGTTTGTTTTTTGTTTTGGGGGGCTTTTGTCGTTTTGTTTGCACATATGAGAGTAAACATGGCATACTTGTCTTTCTGTGTCTAATTCAGTTAACATGAAGGGACATGATTAGTATGAGAAAACAAGAAAATTAATTTTGGGTTATTTTTAAAAGGTTGGTAATACTTGGAAGACTCAGAACATATTCATTTCAACATTCTATAATTTACCCCTATGTAATCATTTACATTATAATAGATTTTTGAAAAGATTACTTTTTGGCAATAATAAAACCCAAGTATTCAAAGACGGATGGTAGCTTGATATAAATCCCATGATAATGCATTTTGGATATATTTTTTCAATAGCCTGGCTTAATAAATTATTTTCCTCTCAACTTTCAATTATTCAACACATTCCATGTTTCTAAGGTTTTTTTTTATTTTTTGTAACTATTCTCATCAAATATACATACCTCTGCCTTTTCTTTTACATTTTATAATTCATATCCAAATATTAAATCATATACTATTCAGTAACTCAGCATGATACTCTGCCTTCTCCCTAAAGGGAGAAAATATGCTTGGAGATAAGCAATTAGATATTTTAAATATTTGGATACCCAAATATCATTCCACAGTCTTAGTCTCTCTTATTGAGACAAATTGTTCCCTAGTTCTGCATCCATAAACATCACCAGAGAGAACATTAATAATCATTAGGTATATTTCTCCATAGAAATTGGGAAAGAATTTAATGATATTTTAACCTAAATGCAGACCAACCGTGAGCAACACTTCCTTTTCGATAGATCCTCGGGGACTGAAGATAACCACTAACAAGAAAATGATCTCTTCTCTTTTGGTTTGCTGTTTCTTTCTGTATGATTTCAAGAATAAAATCCTCCAAAAGCATAACTGAGATAGCGATCCAACTCTATTAAATGTTGAATGCAATAAAAAAAGGAGCATGACAAACTGATTTGGTCATTACTAAAAACAGTGTAATATTTGGATTCCCAATGTTAACATCAATTGCATTTATTGTTTCAGAATAACTGTGTTTTATTTTAGATAGCTAAAATTCAAAACCGTTAGAAATTTAGTATAACTCTCTAATGTGAGGTGACAGTCCCCATATACATATGAGCAAGTCGCTCCCAACCCCAAAGATGATGTATTTACCCAGAAACTTCTACCTGTAGGAAATGCTTAAGGAGATTCTCATTCAACCAATACTGTATGCACATATTTATTCTTTCTTTTTCTCTCCTTTCATGTCTTGTTTCTCTTTCTTCCCATTATAGCAAAGCAATCCACCACACAACTTTTATCATCAGTTCATTTCTTCATGTAGAAATGGAAAGGTACAATAACAGGGCTATTTTGTTAATAAAAATTAAACCCAAGACAATAAAATTTAGAGATAGTTCTAAATTATGGATAGGTCACATACATTGCTGATTCAAATCATTTTTGTAAATTTATCTAATTGGATATATTTTCAAAAAAGTTGTCCACTTAATATTACTATGTATCGGTTCTGGGTACATGTGCCATAGTTTAGGAGTTTACTCTGGAAGTAACATGAAGGAAAAATATAGTGGAAATCATTTCTGCCACAGTGGAATGAGGCTTTACAAAAAGCATATTGAGAAAGAAATGGACTTCATCAGGCATTCCTTAGCAAGAGGGAAGGTAATGTGTGTTATGTTTCAGAAGAGATTCATGAAAATGTGTAATGTTAAAGTTTCTGACCTCTGGAAAAGTCTCAAGATTATAGTTACCCCTAAAAAAGAAAAACTGATAAGAATCAAGAGATGTACTTTTTCCTGCAGGTTTTTCTTTTTTTAAAAGAGTGAGGGATAGAGAGAGAGAAAGGGGGGGGGAGAAAGAAAATCAATTTTATTTAGTTTTTCATGTGGCTTATGTTGCTCTGACACTTGGTTGTGGTGTTACTGTTTGAACCCATGTCCTCGCACATGCCAAGCAACCGTCATAACTGCTGAACCACCGCTCCAGCCCCTCCTGCAGATTTTACTTATTCAAAATTATTGAATAATTTTGTTAATAATAAATATCACAACTTAAAATGACAGCATCTAAAAAATGCTTGTGAAGAAAAATGAAGAAATCATAAAAGTATGAATAGTCTCTTTTAGGAATACACACTTTGAATATTTAATACACTTGCTAAGCTGAATGGAAAGGACCCATTTTTAAGACCTGGGCACATTTCCCTTCTTTATGCCCTCCTTCTCTCACTTTGTCTTTCCTCCAGCTTCCCACCATAACTAAGTGATTAAGAATATATATTGGTTATCTTCCTCAGTGCTTTTGTGCAGCAAGTGTTCCTTTTTGGTACTTTTCAGGCAATTGGTCAGCTTTCAAGTTTATTTGCATTTTTAAAATGGCACACAAAATAAAACACCCTCGGATTTGATTAATGCTTCCCAGTTTAACTTCTGAAACACAAACAAACAAGCAGTGCTGGCCAGCCACCTGAAAAGTACTAAAGGAGACTCACAATGATTGGGAGAGAAAGAAGCACATGAGGAATTTCAGGGACAGGAAAGAGTAGGCAGAGTTGACTCCAGAGAAAAGGAGCTGGGTCACACATTTTGAATTGAATGAAATGTGCATGAAAGGAATATTTTAAATGTCCAATTATAATTTGACATCTCCTTTGGTAATGTTATGATGGGAAATTGAATGGAAGAAAACATCCATAATTACTTTTACTTTTTTTTTTTTTTTTAAGAAAGAGTGTGAGTGAGAGAGGGGGCAAGAGAGTATCAATTTTATTTGTGTTTTCATCTGGTCTTAGTTCTTCCAACACTTAGTTGTGTATATGGTACCTGGGTTCTTGTGCATGGCAAGCAAGCCCCATAATTACTTTTTAAAAATAATGTTAATAACAACAAAATGGAGTAAAGTTGCCTTGTTTCAAAGTATCTAATATCTGCTTTTCTGTCCTTTGACTCTTTGTTGAGGGGAGGGATGTGGTTGTAGTCAACTTTGGGAACTGAATGGCTCCAAGAATAAATAGAGAGGAAGAAAGAGAGAGAGAGAGAGAGAGAAAGAAAGAGAGGCAGAGAGAGAAGGAAAATACACCAGGAAAAATAGAAAATTTGCATATCACGTAGTTCCTACGACAGCATTTTTTTCGCTAGAATTTATTATTATTCCAATAAGTCACTTTTATTTCATTTCAACAGTGGAAGCTCATTAAATTCATTTCCTGGGGTTTGCCTTCATGATTCCTTAAAAACAGTGTACTGGGTGCATTTCCCATGCATTTTTGTTACTTATTTCTCAAATTCAAATTCTGAAGTGGTTGTTATTACTACCCAGTTTTACAGATGGGCAAACTGAAGTCCAAGAAGTTAAGCATCTTCCTAAAGGTTTCATAATCAGGCAGAACAGAGTCAGAAATAGAATCTAATTGTTTGTTTTTAGACCTTATTTTTGTTTGTTTTCTAGTCTTATACCAGTCATATGGTACAATTAATTAGCCTCTGAGTAGAATTGTTTACATATTTGAATGATACCAACAACTTTTAAAGAAATAGGGTATCATATCTTTGAAAATGTAACTTTCAGAATCCTGATGTTAAGAAAGGCAAAATATTAGCTCAGCAACTTGGGAAGCTGAGGAAGGAGGATTCCAGGTTCAAAACCAACCTCATCAACTTAACCAGGCCCTGAGAATTTAGTGAGGCCCTGTCTCAAAATAAAAAAAGATAAGAAAAGAAAGAAAAGCAGAATACTATGTAGAGTTTTCTTTATTAAATGCAATCCTTATGTGTAATCAACTGCTGAAAGCATGCAAACAAAATGTTATATATTCTCAAATGTCTAAAAATATATAATGAATTTTTTCAGTATTTACTTTTTCTTACATAATTATTTTTCAGAATGTTCTTGCTTGTAGCCATTCTTTCTCCTGGGGTGTGCTTGAACATGATAAAATAGAGAAAATAACAAATATATGTTAATTAAAAATCTTGAACACCGCAATGATGAGATTCACAGGGGAGTCTTTCCTGATGGAGACGTGCACGTGCTCATTTCATGAATCTAGATTGCTCACGTTATATGATATGGTAATAATTTCTGTTAGCAAATTATTCCATCTTTTATTTTAAAAATTATTAACTTTAAGGGATTTGCAGAGCAGTTGGGAGAAAGTTTTGGGAAAATCATTATAGTACAGAGTGACAAATGAGATGAAAGCTATAGGTAGGCAGTACACACTGAATATGAAAGAACCAGTCCAGACTGGGCCATCCTAATGAGCTTCTTGAGAAGAGAACCATCAGCTGAAGTTTAATGACTTAGGAAACTTCAAAACAGACTTCATTTCCTTAGCTGTTTACATTTCAGGCATTTCAAAACAATTAATGAAAATGATAGAAAGTGAATTTTCTTCACAATACTATAATTAAAACCTAGCAAAACAAAAAATATCTAGACTAAGAATTAAAGTAAACAATCAATGAGTGGGATGTCATTAAACTAAAAAGCTTCTGCGCAGTTAAGGAATTAGTCAAGAGCTTCAAGAAAGAACCTACCAAAATAGGAGAAAATCATTGCCTGCTATTCCTCTAATAGAGGCTAGAATTCAGAATATACAAATAATGCAAAAAACAATAACAAAAACACAATCATATCAATACATGGGCTATGGAACTAAACAGAAACTTCTCACAGAAGAATTTCAAAAAGCCAATAAATATATGAGAAAGTGTTCTACATCACATTTAGAAATGTAAATCAAAAGTACATTAAGATTTCACTGCACCCCAGTCAGAATAGCAAAGTTGAAGAATACAAACAACAGATGATGGAGGGGTTGTGTGGAGAAAGGAACAGTAGCACACTGTTGGTGGAAATACAGACTGGGACAACGACTTTTGCAAGCCGTGTGGAGACACTTCAAAAAATTAGGAATGTAACCACCATATAACCCAGCTAACCCACAGCTAACCCAGAAGAGTTAGAATCGGCATATTATAGAGACACAGCTACATCAATGCTAATAGCAGCTCAATTTAAAATACCTGAATTATGGAGTCAACCCGGACGCCCTTCACTGGATAAATGGATCCAAAAACTATGATATATAAATGTATACAATGAAGTTCTATTCAGCTATTAGAAAGAACAATATCATAACAAGGCAAATATGTTCTGTCTTATGTGGAAACTAGAGTAGAACCTAAGGTCGGGAGAAAGTTAGTCTAGTTTATTTAATAGACCTACCAAATTTGAAGTAACATACAGTCTGGAGGAACTATAGATATGATGTGGGTGGTGAGGAGAGGAGAGAAGGAGGGAGGAGAGGGAGGGAAAAGTCAAGAATACCAATACTGCACAGTTCTCTTGACTCCCCTGAGAAGCCAAACTATACTAAAACTAGAAATTTCAAAAAACCATATATATATATATATACATATATATATATATATATTCATTTATATATGTGGTAGGGGAAAATCACAAAGGAGATAAAATTGGGGTGTGTGTAAAGGGGAGGAGATCCTGGACTGGGTTCAAATTGCTTTATCATTGCATATGCACGTATGAATCTCTTCAATATGTAGGACTATGTTGAACTAATGATAAAAAAATAAATCTGTACGTTTACCCTCCAAAAATTTGAAATCCAGAAAGAGCTTAATACACACACACACACACACACACACACATATATACATTTTTTTAAAGAGGGAGGGACAGAGAGAGAGAGAGAGAAATTCAGTTATATTTATTTTTTTCATCTGGCCTTTGCTTCAGTGACACTTAGCTGTGTATGTGGTGTTTAGGTTCAAAATCGGGTCCTTTCCCATTCCAGGGCAGCACTGTGAGCACTGAGCCTTGCTCCAACCTAACAGCTTTATATTTAACAGACATTTGGGGGTAGACTATCTAAAAAGCAGAAGAATATGAGCATTTCCTGGTAGGCAATGGTGCATGGAACTTAAGTATTCTTCATTTTTCTATAATAGGAAAATATGTGTTCAGTGAGCAGAAAAAGCTTGTTTTTAATTCTCAAAATTGCTAGACATAGTGTGCTTTACAACTTTACACCTACTCACCCTAAACACATGCCATTTGAGTAGATGCTTTCCTGGCTTAATTCAAAGTTTTTTCAGCAATGTTTCTTTTTGTGTGCACTCTCTTTTGAGCTAATAGAACACCCACAGTATATGAACAAGAAAGTGCTTAGGCATGCACAACCCTTTCTCTAAAGATTTTTGAGTATTAATAATTGAAGTTTGAGAACATATTATTTAAATGGCTATAAAGCTAATGCAAATGTGAGAGAGGCAAGGTGTTGATAATGTTTCGAGTGGCTCTGCTGTGACTAATGTGGCATCTTGCTGGAAAGTTGACTACAAAGCAAACAATAGATGAGAATGTTGGAATCCACGATTGGTTACAGAATTCCTTTTTGTTCTTTTGTAGTCTTCTTTCATAAAATGAAGTTGCAAGAAAGAAAGAAGTAAAAGAGTATGATGTTGCTTTTCCTCTCACAAGTGTTTTAAACCTTTGAATCCCATACAGATTTGAATTTGTTCCTTGTTCTGTGGCTTTTCTTAATGGTAGTGTATGAAGCACAATATTGGCACTATGTCACTTATCCAAAAGCAAGGCTATTCTATTTATTTATAGATATGGAAACTCTAGAAAATATGAAGTTCTTTTTCTAAGAATGGAAAATAACAAGTGAATTGTATGTAATGGGAACAACACGGCCTATTGGAGGCATTTAGTGTCCAGAGCAGAATAGCCTTTGACTGATTAAGTGGGCAGACTTTATTGACTACATTATTAAATATGAAATCTATTAAACTGAAGTCCAACCTTTCCCCCCTTCAAATGTTAACATCAGTGCCAGTGCAAGAGTAAAACTCGTGACATTTAGAAAGGAGAGAGAATCAGATGAGATTTACCAGAAAGAGAATATATAAATAATTGAAGAGGAATGTCTGTAACAATACAGTTCTTTTAGATAATATGTGACAAAATATTTCTTTTTTCTGATAGGGAAACTTCTACTAGCAGACTTAATCAGTTGTTCCTTAGGCAGTGCACTCAATGTAATTTTGGAGACCTCCTTCCATGTTCTGATTTATCACCCCTGTGTCCCAAGGGCCCTCCCATGTGATTGCCTTGGCACTGATATTTATGCTGGATGAACTCAAAGTGCGGCACTTAACGTGATATTATCTTCATTGGGTCACAAGAGTGCCATCTTTCAAGTGCATTTGGGTGATTTTCACACCTCCCCATATCTCACCAATACAAGAGGTAACTCTTCTTTGCAACTTGGAAGGAGCCCACTAGACCTGTAAATAAAATTCAGCAAGTCCCAGTAAACATTTTCCCCCCAGCTGGGTTGCCAGTTCACAGAGGAGGAAAGTCAATGCGCTGAAGTGGGATAAATTAGTTCATTGGGTCGTAGTACCAGCTTCACAGCTGCGTCATGATTTCCTTTAGGGGTCTAGGAAAATGTAGCTTTTCATGCCTGATATTCTTTCTATTATTGTTATCTATCCTTTTCCGAGGTGTAAAGAAATGACCTTTCCCCTTGAAATGCCAAACTGCTGCTTTCAGAGAGACTGCTGTTGCTTCTAAAGAGATAGGCCTCAGCTTCACTCTTTTGAAGAATGTGCCATTGCAATCACAGGTAAAGTACTTAGCAGGATGAAGACAGTGCCATAAGTCTCCAAGGTAGGCTCAGTCTCACAACGGGGCACTGGGGTTTGCCACCGCCTCAGTGCGTTCAAGCTGCCAGAGCGCTTCTTGCATGCTGATATCTTTAGATAGTAAGACCTTCACTGTCCTTGTTTACATTCTTAAAGTGAAGCTTCTCTCTGCTGAAAGTTTGCAGTCTGACAGCTTTGGAATTTGAATTTTTCCGTGTCTTTTCAGATCAAGTACGGTGGCACTGACAGGAAATTTTTCCATGCTGACTTGTGTTCATTTTCTGTAAAATTTGGGCTAGAGTCTAGTGCCAGCTATGCTCACCAGCAAGCTGGACCTCAGGACAAAGATAGCAGGCTATCCCCAGCCCATAAGGCACAGGAATGGCTCCATACCAGGGGCTGCTGTGAATGTTCATATGTATCTTTTGATAGAGTAAGGTCTTATGGAAAGTGACTTCATTCATATACCTGAAGGTTAAGAGCGAAAAAAAATCTATTTCAATCCCTTCCAAGAATCGATGCCACTTAAAACAGATATTGTTAGACTGTTTTAGGCTTTGAAATTGTTTGGAAACTGAAATCGTTTTCTCTGGGAAACTTGAATCTAATACTCTCCTTTCATTTGCATAACATTAAGTGATCAGCATGAAACTTGATTTCCATATATTCTTTTCAGTATCCCAATCTATCTTCTACTGAAATAGACTGGGAAACTAAAGCACAGCAGGCCATAAGTCCAGGCTTTGCGTGTCCAAATTTTTTAAAGTTTGCAAATTCATTATGTTGAAATAGCTTTATGCTTCTTTATATTATAGTAAAGCCAATATTTTTAATATGGGGAATATATTTCATTTAAAGCAAAAGGGTCACAAAATAATCAGCAATTATGTGACTATGACTCCAGAATACATCCCAACACATACCTTCTTCATGGGTTTTATAAGAATTATTTGTTCATTACAATTATAGGGATTGACCTTAGGCCTCATGCATGCTAGGTAAGAACTCTAGCAGTAAGTCCTCTAGTTGTTCATTCACTGAACTTTTCTCAAAATGATCTTGAAATTGCTGTTTTAGAAATGCCACCACAATCAGGTTAGTATTAACACAAGAGAGGGAGGAAGGAAAGGAAAGAAGCAGCTCTAGAAAATCATATTATATGGTTTTATGAGTATGTCCAAATGAATTCCACAATTATGTATAACTACAATACACTAAAATTGTTTCAAACAGAAAGAAATAATTTATTTATAATTTGGTTACTTACTATATATATTATTTCACCAGAAACAGTATTTCATATTGTCTTAATCACCAAAATTCTTTGCTAAACTTGCCCTCAAATGTTTTATGTTTGTGCCTGAAAATATTTGCAGACTTTCTGTCCCTGAGAATATTTAAACACAGAATATAAAACTCAAAGTAGTTGGGTTTTTTTTGCATATGTCTAATTACCTATCCTAAATTTTATCTTTAAAGTGATTTAAAATGAAGTACCCTTTAAGCTTTAGCATTTCAAAAGCCCTCTTTGCTCAAATGAAAATTAATACAAACAAATTCCAACAGAGAAACAATGAATCAGAGTGTCTATTTGCTGGGATAGAAAGGAAATATTAACAACAGTGGGATAAGTCCTGACTGTCCTGAAAACAGAATGATGTCTGCTAAATTAAATGTAGCTAAAGTTTGGATGCCTAATTACTGATTTGGATAAAAAGAGTCATGTTTGTGTTTTCTACTTTCAATCGCATAAACCAGCATGATTGCCCTTTCTTGCTCTTCATGAGACTTATGTGTTTTCAACCCCATGAATGCAGGAAGGTGACATTGGTTGAGCCACAGTGAATGTCTTTATTTTGAAAAAAATTTTTTGTTTTGCAATTTATCTGTTATTCAGAACACTAAGTTGTAAACTTCCCAAAGCTCATTCTCACAAATAATTACTATAAAATATTAAATAAAGCTCTTCAGTGGTTATGTAGACACAATAAAATTGATATCAGAAGAAGTAGGAGAGAGAACGGTAAGGGCATTTAATGCCTACTTTGAGCCAGACATTTTCCAAACCACTGTGAAACAAAAATCAATAGAGGCAGGAAGAATTGTTACCTAATCAGGAGGCAGACATGTAAACAAATAATTTCAGCATGAGAGAATTATTAGAATAGAAGACAATAGAGAGCTCTGAGTACATCCAGTAAGGCTTGGAAAACTCTTATCTTATAGACATCAGTAGTCTGAAGAAGGTGGGAGGACAGAGACAACATGAAAGGTATTCTGAAATTTGTGCTGATTTTTAAATACTAAATTACGAGTGAAGAGAAAAGAAGAATAGAAGAATGTATTTCCGCACAGCGGGAAAGTGTGTTCCAATGCTTACAGGATAAATATAAAATATTTCAACAAGTCCGCATGGCTGTACCCAATGATGTTATATGTGGATATGACAAAAGAAGAATTTGGAAAAAACAAATGGCAACCTTGTATGTCTTGCTGGGGAAGCACGATGTGTCATCTGTTTCACAGGAAGACAATAAAATATTTTAAGCAAAGTTTATATGAACCAAATTTGAGTTCTATAAAACAAAATTAAAAGTAGCATCTTTTTTTAATTTAATAGAGCTGTTTAATTTAAAGCATGTTCACCCAAATATAATATCTAGGAACTAAAAGGAAAGCTAAGTGGAAAGTGAATAAATTTTCCATGTCTAAATTTGGGGATGAGGCCACTTGACTTTTGTAATTGAATAGGACTATCCATCCTAGCAATACTACTGTTTTAAAAGTGTTTTAACTAATTGGATTGACAGAAAGATGCTATACATTCTGCACATTGAAGTCATCCTAGCACTTAGTGTGATGTTTCTTGGGTTATAAGGTCTAAGGTAAGGGATAAGCAGGTCAACAACTGAGGGCTTTTTTTTTTTTTTTTGTCCTTTCTTTGAGGCTTTGAGGCTAATATTATGAAAGTAATATCAGTGTGCCTATAAGTCTGTGGTAAAATCTGCTGCAACTTCAACGTATGGATTATGTTTCCAAAGAGATAACTGCAAGACAAAATGGTTTATGATGATTTTGTGTTTGGTGTAATTCTTTCCCCTATAAAATACTACTTTTGAACCCGACATCACTTATCTAGTTGGACTTGCCTAGCTGTAACTAAAAACACAAAGGCGAGAGAGAGAGAAAGGAGATACAAAAAAAAAATTTCACATTAGGGCTTTAATTGGGCATTATAAATAAATGCCTGTATTTGTTCTCTAACTATATCTGTAAGTTGCTGCTTGAAGAGCACATTCCCCTACAGTGTACAAGTCTGCTTTATCACAGACTGCTTTGTAATTTCATAAGATTATTTTTCCCACCTTCACTCTCTTATACAACTATTGCTAATCAATAACATTATTTTAACAAATCTCCATGACACATTTGTTTTCTCAGAAGTTTCAGTAAACCATATATATCAATGGAATAATGCCTATTTGTTTTGAGGCAAAGTAGAACTTTGAATATAAAAAAATTAAGCATATATTGTAAATTTTTGTTAAAGTACACATTTACGTAGTCCCTAACCTCTTTGAGGACTTTAAAAAAAACGCATGCTAATACTCATAAACTTTAGAGTTTAAGACAATTTAGAGCATTTTGCTAGAGGAATCCAATAGGTATGATTAAATTCTTGAAAAACATAAGCTTAAAATATTATAAAATCTAAATCATAATAGAATGATTTTAAAATGACAAAGTAGATTAAGAGGTTAAATATTTATATTGGACTGCCTGATTTCATATATGCATTATGCATTTTTTAAAAAGAAAACCTTTAAAAGATTGATATGAGAAAAGAAATAATGTACAATAGTGCATGTTCCCTTGGCTCAAGGCAAATACCCAACTCCCACATAAGTAAAAGGACATGTACTGGGACTGGAGCAGTGGCTCAGAGGTTTCGGCGCTTGCCTGGCAAGCACGAGGACCCAGGTTCAAACCCCAGCACCACGTACACAACTGAGTGTTGGAGCAACTAAGGCCATGTGAAAAACTAAATAAAATTGTTTCTCTCTGTCTCTCTCACTGTCCCTCTCTCTTTAAAAAAAAAAAAAGGGCATGTACCTCTATATTAGGGAATGCAATTGTAGAAATAACATTTTGGTAGAAATGTAGATATAGGGAGGAAAAGGTGATCAGTATCATACCTGTGGTATAAATATCAGTAATGTCCATGCTAATATATTTACTGAATACTCACATTTATAGTGGAAATTCCTTTCCCATTATCCCCACCCCAATCTTACATCACTTCATAATGTGTCAGCCTGTGGAAGCCATGCTGACCCAAAGGGAGAAGGAAGACAGCCCTATTATGAAAATGCTAAAGGAGATTCTTGATGTTCCAAAGGGCAATGTGATAACACACTCACACTAGCTCTGAAGATCCATCTGGGAAAAATTATCTTTATATCATTGTTGCTACAGGTTTCAGAAACTACTTTCCAGGCATAAAACATAATATTTTCAAAAGAAGCTGTTTTATTGTAGTCAGTAACATATTTTCAGGTGATCAGAGACACTAATTATTATTCTGTTTTGAATTCATTCTGTGTCTTTACATGCATTCTAGCACCCAATGCTTTCATAAGTTAAAAAAGAGATTACCTCCAACTTTCTCACATTTCCCCTGATGCGTGGAGAATTTTACTCTTCTTTTACTATCTCTCAGATGGTGATAAAACCTTTAATTTAAAGGAATCTATCATCTGTCAAGCCTGGCTCCATGTGCTAGAAATTATCAAAATAGTATCACTTTTTTATGTTTCTATTTATACAGAAGTTCATAAATTATTTATTTACTGTTGTAGAAGGTCAAATGACTGAAATAAGAAAGTCCTCTGTTCTTGAATCTGAAAGTAAAAAAAAAAAGGGTTTATTAAGGTGACGCCACATACTTACATATTCAAATAATCCACCTTTCCCTATTTTCCTCTCTATTGGAAGAAACCGATAGAACATTATCATTACTATGTTAAGATGTATGATTTTATTTCTTTATTTTATTCTCAGAATAAAGTATAGAACTCCCAACGTTTCACATTTTCAATAAGTCCAAAGTCTTACTTATGCTGATGTAGATAGTTACGTGTATGTGATTTATACTTGTAATTCCCTATTAGAGAACAGAAAACTGGTAGTCAAGTATGTTACCCACAGGCTTTAAGACCCAGTCCAAACACTTACTCACCTGCCAAGTACAAAGTACTTAACTTGCCAAGCATTATTTTTTTTTTTTTTGGTCAGTGAGTTCAGATAATAAAAGTTTAAATAATAACTATTCCATAGACTTGTTGTGAAAATAATGTATATACATGTATATTTGTTTATGTATAAACTGTTTAACATACTGTCTGGAATAATAGCTAAATAAATGTTAGCTATTATTTTCATCCTTTGTTAATTGAAAAGCTGTTTATATTTCTCTGACAAAAAAAGCCTGGAGAAATCAAGAAATGAGTGAAGGCTACAAAAGCGTAATTGTACTCTTTAATAACAGTGGTCCCATCCCAGCAGATTGGGAGATTTGCACTTTGTCAGCACTCAGTGCATATTAAGGAAACAATCAATCAAGGCCTCCTGACAACACAGCAATTCCTAATCCATTATTCATTTCTCAAATTCTAGTTGTAAGACACAGGTCTGTATGTTGGAGGCTGATTTCCCATTTTTTTCACATGTTATTACTTTGTGGTGAAAGAGAGGAGTGACTTTTCTCCCATGGATTGAGTCCACACTACTGTTGAAAAACATAAAATCAGAGGGACCTACTCTGAAGTCAGCTTCCAATTAACATGGGTAGCATGCCACCAAACCCTGTGTTACTGCTTTTATAATTTCCTTACACTTTGTTGACCGTGAAGGAGAAGAAAGAGGAATTCATGGGTCCTTAATCTTTTACATTCCATATTAAGATTTCTGTTTAGAAAGGACCACATTCTGCTCTGCACTTGGCCTACATGCTAATGTGCCATGAACTCACTTTGAACACCTAATCGGTGAATACCAAACCTCTGATTCCAAAGGAGATGCAGGACTGGATTCCTGGGAACCTCCACCACAGCATTTTCACATATGGATCAATATATAACCCTTTTTAAATGTGTATTTCTTTTTAAAGACATTTGTTTCATACTTATTGTTAATTCATTAACACTGAACTCATGGCAAACAGTAGTATGTATCATGCCAAAACAAAGCTTATCTAACATCTATATTTTCTCTATAAAGCATATCATAGACATTTTGTATCCAGAAGCACTAAGTAGCAATTCATCACTATGTTCACTGTCTCTTTTAAACTGCAAAATCACAAAAATGTAAAAAACAAAAAGTGGCACTAAATATACCTTTAAAAGGACACATTTACAATATGAGATTTGGAACAGGAATGGAGAGAAATTGCCTTGTTCAAACTCGGCTAGGAAAATGTACATCAGGAGGCAGATTTTTCAAAGCTCTGCACATGTCTGTGAATGACTGAAAAAGTACTATGAATATTGATTTGGGGATTATGAATAGATTTTCACAAGTAGGCAAATTCACAAATATAGAATTCTTGAATAATGAAGATTGACTATGCTTATACAATAATTTAGGTTTAAAGACTTTGTGTTTTTTAGCATAACAGTGCAAAATCATTATAATAATAATAATGTTATGACAATAATGTGGATCTATTGGGTAAATTTCACTTTAGGCACTAGACTAAACACTCTATGCATTAACAATCATGATTATACTCTTCTTCTATGGACAAATAATATTTTAATGAAATAAAATGAAGCTGTCATGGTAGAAGTGAACTCACCACGGTTTAAACCATGTCAAAAGACATCAACCTCTTAACACTATAATATCCCTCTTATTGTAAGCAATGCAACATTCAATTATGCACAATAGGGTAGACTTTGTGGCTAGAGAAACATATCTTCCATTTTAGTACTCCTTTGCTCTTTGACTCTCTTGCTTAATGATTTACTTCTTTTGAACATGCTATTGAAATGTAAAATAAGATTTCTCTCTTTGCAAGTTTTGTGACCCATATTCCTCTCACATTTTGGTTGTCTAAGTAATTTCAAAATTTTCTCAACATATATTCCCATTAGAATGTCTTATTGGTAAATCACGTTCCCAGGGTTCAATTGTAAGTGAGTTTGGAAGTTTCCTATACCATTGCAATGGCTAGTGTCCCAGACCAGCCCTCCGAGCACATTTATTCCATTGTGAATCTGGACAAGGTAAAGAACTTTTTGTTGTTGTTTGTTAGACAGAGGGAGAGTGGAGGGGGAGAATTAATTTTATTCAGTTTTTCGTCTGGTTTTCATTGCTCCAACGCTTAGTTGTGTGACACTTAGTTATGTGCATGATGCCAGGTTTCAAACCTGGATCCTCACTCATGTCTGGCAAGTGCAATACTGCTGAGCCACCTCTTAGGCCCCAGATCCATTTATTATAACAGTGTTGACTTGGGAAAATGCAGCTGACAACAATTTTGATCTCTGGTAGTATGATCATAGTCTCATCTTTGCTTGATCAATGGTAGGGGCAATATGGGGACTCCTGTACCTCAAAGTCACAACTGGGGATCTAAGAAAGAGAATGGAAGGAACTCTAGAAGTTTTGGAGCTAGGCAGGGTGAGAAGGAAACAGATTGAACTTGGAAGTTTAGGAAGAGGATAGCAGTTGGGAGTAAGGAATGGAAATCGCAGGGATTCCTAGTTGTGCACATCATGTCTACCTGGGAGTCCTTTTAAGGCCAGGGCACCTTCCTATTTAACTGGTATCTCTTTTTCACTGTTGCCAGCTACAGATATTGGCTAATAAGCTAACTTCTTCACAACCACCATCTTCTGTGTTTTACTGATTTTCTTCATCTTCCTACTGCTCTGAAAAAGATTTTTTGAGATTTTTCATATATATTCGTCTCCACAAAGCTCAAATTTACAAATAAAGGATGCAATAATGGGAAAATAAGCTTTTTAAGGGATTCTTTACTATTTCTTCCCCTCTCAGAAATAAATTTATAAAATTGTGTATAGACTTATTACTCTCTAAACAGTACAATATCACATTTTTGTAGCATTTGCAATATATTAGTATTTTAGTATTTTAAGTGATCTAGAGATTGTCTACAACATATGGGAGGGTGTTACATATAAATATCCATTATAGCATTTTATAGAAGAAACTTGAACATAAATAGATTGTGATATCTGTAGGTGTCTCAGTATCTATATCCCCACTAAAGGAAAACCTTTTTTTTTATGGTAGTCCAAACAGACTAAGACAAGAAATTTAATGTATTCTCATGTTTTTGTGCAAAAAGTTTTCAGACAAATTGGTATAACAGACTTGACACTTAAGGGCTCAAATCTAAGCTAAATCATTTGTTGAAAGTAAACAAAATGTGAGGGGGAAGGCTGTGGACGGGGGTAGACTTAATTTAGCCAGTTTTATTCTAAAATATAAACTTCAAATAAAACTATATATACTTCCCATAGATGTAATTTAACTTTCAAATTTTTATTATGGATATATAATTTAAATATTTTTGCTTTTTAAAAATCTCTTTAATTTTAAGTAATTTATTTCTTGAGAAATTTCGCAATTCATCAAGTTATAAAATATTATTACACATTGAATAAGTCTTTGTCAATAAATGTATTCATATTTCTGCCTTAAATGGCCTCTGTGAGTCTTTATGATATAGTCAGGAATTTTTCATTACATTCAGAGGAGATTTTTTCTTCCTAATGTGTTGAAATATTTCTAGATATTAATGCTTTTGTGGCAAATTTCAAAGGAAAGTTGTCTAAGGGCAGCGTGTAGTTTAGAAGAGTTTCTCAAATGCTTTCCTGTCCTTTGTTACACTTTGTATTTTTAAGTTCTTTGAAAGTAGGTACAGTTCCTCATATTCAAAAAGATGTTAGAAGAACCTAAACTAGATTTCTACTGGTTTAATTTGACATTTCTTTGAAAACATGCAAGTTGGCAGAGACAGAATTTCCTCAAGGAGTTCCAAAATTTCAGTTCAGAAAAGACTAAGGTCTGTCTATAGACTCACTGTTTCAAAGCATTTAATACTGTGATATAACTTGAGAAGAATACAGGGCCTCACATAAGATTTCTGAAAGATCAGCTGGGCATATTTTCAAATGAAAGAATTTTCTATAAAGGTTGGCTCTCTTGTTTGAACTAAAATTTTCTAATGTTTCAGCTCAGTGTATAATCATAGAAGAATTTGTAATCATTGCAAGTGGAAAAAATAATAAATATGGGGAGGGACACACTGGAATATAATTTTGCATAAGAGGAAGGGATTGTATTTGTTATTTTCTTTAAATTAAACCTCAGAAAATTTTAAAATAATTTATATTTATTTCAAATGATGCACAGAACAAAAGAAATAGTCATCTATTGCTATCGATTTCTTATTTCTATTATGTTGCTATTTTAACTTCCTTTATAATAGAGATAACTTACCAATAACAAAAAAAACCTAAGTTTTTTATTTGTTTCTTTTTGTTTTTTATTGGTGTGATTCTTATAATCTCAAGGAAGCAGTATTTCTGCACCTCAAGCCCTGCTACCATGTTTAGCGATTTGACATTATTGTTGTCTTTCTTTGGTAGGTGGTCAATTTTAAGAATATCTTCTCTTCCTCCCTCAGTATGTTAAGGGACTGACCCTTTCTTCCCTGCAGTACCACTCAATGCTAAAGAAGAGCTATCACCCCCAGGCATCTAGGCAACCTGGTCTAGCATTCTTTGTATGCTCATATGGCAGCACCATGGTCAGCAGCAGTCTTCAGCAGTTCAGAGCCTTGGGAATGTTGAAAGCAGCATCACCCAGGATTCTTACAACCTCCTTCTCACGGGCAGGGAGTCCTACTTATAATTACAGAGCTCCAAATCCTACTTTTTTGACCTCTCCAAAGAACTAAAACACATGTTCTTCCCTTAGGCTAGATGTAGACTGACTGACTGTTAAGAAAGCATTTTTTAAAATTATTTTATTTTTGAACAACCATACAAGTTTTTAACAAAATAATATAAAATGTGTATATATTCTGGATATTGCAGTTACCCCCAGGAGTGCCCCCCCAATTACCTTCCCTTATCCTGCCCTTCCCCTTCCCACCATATCTCTAAAAAAAGTATTAGGTTGTAAAACATTACATCTTATCTGGATTTAACACATGCTAATAGACCAACTTTCTCATTGTCCAGGGTCTAGTCCCCACCTCCACACATGAGTGGAGACAATCGACCCTTAGATCTCTGGGTTAAGCTGATTTTACTCAGCATGATCTCTTCCATAGCCATCCATTTACCTTTGAAGGCTGCAATATCGTTTTTTTCAGGGCTGAGGGGCCTTGCGCATTGCTAGGCAAGCACTCTGCCACTGAGCTAAATCCCCAACCCCTGACTGACTGTTAAAATCCATTATCTTTAAGTGGCAAAACTCTTCCATCTTGTTCATGGCTGAAAGGCTTTGCCAGATACCATTTTCTAGTTTTCTATTTGTCCATCTATGATTATCACCATCTATATACGTATTTATGACATCATCTGTAAAGTTATCACATGGCACCTTTACAACACTGAATGCATTCAAAACAATGGCAAGATTACTTACCAAATCTAATGGACACTAAGGATGGTTGTCTTGCAAGCTGTTTTAACATGTCCATCACTGCAATACTTTGTCAGATTAACTGTGCTATCACCTTGAACTGAATAAATGTATCTTCCATCTGAGCAGTGGTTACAATAGTTGGTCAAAGCATTATGTACTAGCAGTAGAAAAATAGTAATATAATCTTTATATAACCCATTATTGTAACTTGAACTGTTGCTGTATGAAAGGACACCAGAAGAGTAAAAATGCCAATATATTAGAATATTAAACCTAAGATTACACGCATAAGATGTCATGAAGTTACTATAAATTGTTATAAAAACAAATGAAAGAAAAACATTTTCTTTTTTTATATATTCCAGAAATTGTGTTCCTAAAGTGTGTGCAGTTTTCTCGACTACATATTTATGAAAAACTCGACCTATAGAGGCTGTTTATGTTTAGAGGATACTGAAAGCATGAACATATATGAATACTCCCACATTAAATTACTAAATTACACCTCCAGAATTGCTGTTACTTCTTTGTAAGGGCAAATATTTGATTAGTTATATTTTGACAGAAAACAATAAAGGCATTTTCTCTCTTTTGGTAATACAAGGAAACAATAAAATGTGATTGGCCACCTGATGACATCCTGTCGGTCTTGGCAAAAACAGAGGTCAAAAATTAGTTGCAGAAATTAAAAAGCATTGTAGTTACTTTAAATTATGAAGGTTCCATGATCTAAAATATAGATTATTTTTATTAAGCTTGGTAGTTTTAATATCAATTTATAATGTGGCCAAAAAGCAGAGGGAAAAATCCTTTGTCATAAAAATACTATCTCTTTTTATTGAAAGATTACTTGCTTATTAGCACTGAATTTTGACAATATGGCAAAATTCTTTTTTTTTACATCCCTCACTTTTTTTTTTTAAGAGAGAGGGCCAGTGAGAGAGAGAATCAATTTTATTTAGTTTTTCATATGGCTTTCGTGGCTCTGACACGTCATTGTGTATGCGGTGCTAAGATTCAAATCTGTGTCCTCATACATGCCAGGCAAGCACCCTAATTGTTGAGCCACTGCTCCAGCCCCACATCCCTCATTTTAAATGTAGTAAACATGTTTTTTATTATGAAATTTAGTTATTGTACAATAAAAAATGCATATAAAGCAACAATATGATATGCATATATTCTTAAATCAGATTTGTTACTGGAGATTTTGATAATTTGCAAACTATGGATAAGATGTCAGGTATACTAGACAATCAAACTGATAAGAAAAGCACAGTCATAAACACACACAAATGCACATATAATTAACTTAAATACATAGACAAATACACTTTATAAATATTTGAAGGCATGAAATAATACATTTCTTTTTTCAAATTTTTATTGATGCATTATAATTTCACGTAATCATCATATTTATTATGCTACATCTGTTTATGCATTTAACATAATTTAATCAATCTCTTTTCTCAGTATCATCTCTAAAATGACTTATAATCATCTCCAAATGGAAAAGCAACCTGTTATAAATAAATTTTATTATAGAAAAATCTTAAATGCTTTAAAGAATATTTAGTATATGAAAATGATTTTGTATGAATCTTTTTCCTGAGACATCATTGTTAATAAGTTTTTCTTAAGGTAAGATCAACTCAATTCTTTGTTGCATGAAATTCATAAAATGTATTATTCTGATATAGTTTTATTTATATGCATAGTTTCTGAGATTTGCTTGTTTTCCTATTCAAAAGAAATGGTGGAAATGATTCATTTGGATTTGAAATCCGTTTTTTTAAATTATTTTATTTATCAGTTAATGAGTGGACTGTGTGGTATAGTGTGTGTAAATGGGGTGGGGAGAGGAGAAGGAATGTAGGAGGGGAAGGAGATATACAGAGAGAGAGAGAGAGAGAAAGAGAGAGAATGTTTTGTCCAAGTCTTGAGTCCCCAAAGACCACCAAGGAGCCGAATCCCATGCAAATACACTAGAGTCTTTTTATTGCAAGCTCGAGCCTGGGCTCTCTCTGATGCAGCGGATTTAGGGAAAGGGAGGGAGCCCTGAGCCCTAGTACAGGGATACTTTTATAGGGTTTCACAGCGAAGCGGGAAATTCAAACAAAGCAGATTACACAATTGGTTGATCTTCTAACACATATGATATATTTCTATCAGCCATGGTACCCTTTGTCTCGACTTCTACCATATATTGTTTGGTATGTTAGGAATTGGCTCATCAGCTCCTGATTGGCTATTTGTTAAGGGTCAGTTCATCTGGCGATATGAAACGTGGTTCGTTGTTCTTTGTTCTTAGTAAACAGGAATTTAGGCTACTTCAAATACTACTCAAAAATGAGGCCTCTAATGACTACAACATGGTTAAATTGCTGTACACTTTCTTTCAGCAGAGGTTCGATCAAGCCCCTGCTCTGCCCTGTCTCTCACACTCACTCCTCGCACCAGCTTACTCCTAAGGCTTGCTCAAGCCGAGGCTCTGCACTCACTCTCAAGAAGAGAGGGAGAGGAAGAGATGGATGAAAAGCCTAAAGAGAGAACTTCATAGCAACTTTTACAGTTTTTACACAGAAAGTCAGAGAGGGAAAATATACTTTTAAAATTTGTTGATAATTTTGTTCAGTGGTTAAAAATTTTGCTCCATTCTCAGTTATATGACACATGGTTTTCAGGTATTGAAATCCATCTGATGTGAAAAGACTCCATCTGAGGGTAGTGCCCCAAAATTTTATTTTTTAAAGAAAACTAAAGTTAAACATAATAGAAAAAAAGAACATAAAGAAAAAGAATGTAACATTCTGACACGAATGACAATATGAATCACCTTCCTAAAAAATCATGTGTATGGTTAACAACCACATTACTTTAGAGGGTCAAGTCATTTTTTCGTCTAGTATTTTAGGTTGGTTATAAAACCTCTGGTATAGCATAGTAGTAGTGAAAAATGACATTCCTACCATCTGTCAGCCAGATTGGAATATTTTTAATTATTTAACACAATACATTAAACAATTATTGTCTGCATTTGAGATTTCCTTATATGCTTTTTTCAGATTCTTAGGAGATCATTTTCTAAACATACATCCAACCCTAATTCACTGCTTGCATGCAAGTTACTTTTGTTTGATTTTGTTTTAAGCCATTTTCCACCTTCATTCTACGTGCTGGCATGTTTGACTCTTATGGCCCCAGATGAAGTACTATGGGCCATGTTGTTGATAATCCATATTTTAAATTCTCTGAATGGATGAATAACATTATTGTCTATCTTTGTATTAATCCCCACTTTAAGTATCTAATGGCTGATTATGTCATTTGTGCATTTATCAGCTTAATCTGTGTCTTGATAGTCCTCTGTGTGTGTGTGCTTATGTGGTAAAGTATACTGACACATTGCAAAGTGGTGTTTTATCACTATTATTATTATTAAAATAAAACACAAGGCTATATGGTACATGTAAAGTAAACATTGAGTTTCAAATCTTATAATGTTCCTTTTAAAGAGATTGTTCTATAATCTATGGGAAAAAGGATGTCCATGACTTCGGGGCTTTTGCTTAACATTTAATTTTGTAAGCATTCTAGAATTTGTGTTTAAAAACTAAGGGTATTGCACCTATGTACCTATACAATTGTAAAAAAAAAAAACTTTGTGGGTTTACATTTTGTTCTGGGATTTGAATTTAATTTTCAAAACTTTGATATATGTTCCTGGAAAAGGTTTCTGTTTGCTAGTCGTGCGCGCGCGCGTGCGCGCGCACACACACACACACACACACATTAGCAAAAAAATATGATTTTTTTGTCATTCTCTGTTCTACAAAGAATTTCTTTGATTGCATACTCATGATTAACATGCTATTTGGCTATGTGATCTTATAGGAACTTTTATTCCACTCATAGCATTCAAAACATTTTTTTGGCTTATTTCTTTAAAACATTATCCACTGAGTCAACCTGAAAACTAAATTTGTGTTTAAAGTTAGTTATAAGGAATTTGGAAAACAAAATTAAATACAGAACCAAATAGCAATATGTATATTTGTCAGGCTTTTCGTAATTTGTTTAGATTGAAATCTATCTCGCAGTTATTTACAGAATTCCACACACTACCCTCTTGTCAATAATTGTCTCTGTCAGTTATGTCTCTGATACTTTTGAAAATATGTATTAAAATGTAGACTACTGCTAAGTTTTAGTCAAGTCAGTTACTTCTTTATTGGACCAGACACACTAAGTTTATATGATTTAAGTCATAACTGCATTCACATTCAGTGACTTGTAGTTTCAATGTATGTTCATTTAAGATCCAAATAGTGGCATCAAGCCTCATATCCTAATCCAGTCCCTTTGAGTTGTTACACTGACAACTCTTTGTGTTTAGCATTATGTTTAGCTCACATGTTCTCAGAACATAGCTTTGTCCAGGAGTTTACAAATAATACCTGATATTCACCGTCTCCCCCTGTGAAAATGGGTCAGCTGACAACCACCCTATCCACCTTCTGGGAAAATGAGCCATATGCCCATCTCTGAATACTTATTGATGTCTGGGAGGATAGAAGGTGCTGTCTGGAATGACCTCAGATTCAAGGATTCAAAATGAGGTAGTCCATCCAAATCAAATTTGGAACAGTATTCTTAAAATATATGCAAGTAGATTCCAGGGTGAAAGCAACAGCAAATTTCCATTCCATGTGGTCTTTGAGATTTTAACATGTTTAGACTCTAATTTGTTCACCAGAGAATATGGTAGTATGTGTGTTTGTGCACATGCGTGTATGTGAATAATCCTCTAATAGATTTGGTCTTCTAGAAAAGGTTCAACTACTTAAAGCAGAAATTTATGTTAGTGATGTTAGGAGGTTTATAATATTTGGATTTCTCCATCGGTCTCTGTCTACATGTAAAAGACAACCACTTAAATCTCAAAACAGTGAATGCAGAAGCACTTCTGCTTAATGAAGGCTCAGTCAGAATTATCATTGCTGAGGGCACACACCTGCATGTAGCTGGCATCTCAAACCTGGGTCTACCTGAACTTCACTGCTGATAGTAATTGATTTCTTTCCTTCAGTCAACTTAACATAGATCAAGAGTGAAGTGGCACTTGGCTACACGCACAATCTCAGCAGCTGCAATTTTGCTGTTGCCTGTCATACAGAGCACTTCTAGGGTTTCCATAGAGTCTGGGCATGTTTCTGAATTTAATTTTGAGACACAGACTGATTCTTCCCTGTGCATCAGAGTTAGGGAGACATCTTATAAAACTCATTCTGAAAAGAAAATTGCCTCCTATACTATCATCAAAATCATCTTTCCTTCTGTGTTAAATACTTACAGTAGCTTTAAAATACTTCATTCTAATTACCTAAATGCTAGTAGGTAATGCTTTATATTTAGTTTTCAATGTTGGGATTAATTGATCAATAATCACATTACCAAAACACAAATATGTACTAAGTTGATCTTTTGTTTTTTTCTTCAAGTTATGCCATCCTAAGCTCAAAAAAGAGATGAAATGTCCTTATTCTCATGATGTGTTGAGAATAGCACATAATTTCAGTGCCTACAACAGATCCGATCCTCACTGTCCAAGTACCATATAAAACCTGAAAAAATTAGTGAAGAAAAGGTTGTGTAAGGGAAAAGAATCCAAACATTGCCCTTTCTTATTCAGTTTAGTAGACATTAAAGAATTAGGATTTGAATAACAATAAAATTAATTCACTATGCAAACATTGGGAAAACAAGTAAGGAGAATAACTTTTCTTTTGCTGGTATAATGCTCAAAATAAAAATAAGGCTCACGCTATACGTAAGTGGCTTTATAGAAGATATTGCTCAGATATAATGCTGTCGGTGTGAGGATTTATTGGTTTTAGAGAATTATTTATCATACCATATGGAATAAAAATTAAGGCAAAACACAATTTTAAACTATGAAGTTAAATGAAGCTACATTTGATGTCTGCAAAATGCCACATGGTATGCTATAAGAGTCCGTGCCAGTGTCCTTGCTTTCTCCATATTGTCTTAATTGACTCCAAATCCATGTTTTATCTAAATTAGTGCAGTGATCTCACAGCTTCCAAAACAGTTTCCTGACTAGAAAGATAAAACAATTGGGGGACTCCAGGTAATCCCATCCTCTGCATCCAACACTCCATGTTCAATTACAGGTTTGTGTGATGTAGATGTACAATAATATTAAAATAATAATAATATTTATTATTTTTAAAAATCCAGACTGGGTTATAAATTAGACATTACAAATATGGCATGGTTAAAAATGATAATTATTGTGGTTTTTATTGTTATAAATATGTTCACTGTGTAAACTACAGAGGAAAAATTATTGTTTGAATAGCTCTAAAATTTTATTACCTCTGGCTAATTGTTCACTAATATTGCTGTATTCTTTGTTTAAAACAAATTTATTTTCAATAGCATATTATGCTGCTTTAATTTGTATTGCTTATAGTTCATTTAATTAAACATATGAAAAACAGGCATGTAGGAAATCACATAAATGCCAGGAAGTGTTCATAGCACAATGTACTTGTGAGATATTTCTCAAAATTTTTATTTCCCTATATTTATGCATTCTTTAGGGATCTTCAGCTATTTTAACACTTGCTTCATAATTTTCTTCTTTTTTTGAGACCTTTTAAGGATTATCTCTGCCTTTTAAAAATATTTGGATATGATTTAAGTGCCTACATGTTCAAATTTTAAAAATAAGTTATCTTTTTTTATTAGCTCAGCATGTTTTACATATTAAAGGGTTTCATTGCTACACATATACATAGGTAAAGATAATGTACTTATTCAGTGTCTCCCCACTTCGCCAACTCTCCATTCTCTTTTTCTCTAAAGGAAGCCTCCCCATCGCATATATAATGTCCATATAATGGAAAGACATTCCATGTTCTTGGTTAGGCACAATAAGTTATCTTTTAAACAAAGATGCTTTTCTCCTGTAGTTCTCATTTAAGCAGCTCATGAGGCAACAATTACATGAGAATTCAGACTGAGACAAGCCACTAAGGTACTGTTTTCAGTACCCAAGTGGTCTCTACAAACAAGAGCATCTAGGGGTATATTTTCTTTTAACTTGACTTCATTTCTCCCTAATTAGTAGTGTGCAATGTACCATTGTGATTCCTGCTTCACCCCCTTGGTTCTTGCACCTCCCCTTGGGGATTTCCCAGCTGTTTTGCTCTCCTGTTGTAATTGAAATCTTACTTGTTCCAGCCTGTAATTGATAGTGAACCCAACCATTTTATGTTTATCATGCAACAGATGTACAACAGAAACACTCAAAGTGGCATATGGAAAAATTGCCCTACTAGGGTGAAATCAGATCCATTCCTATATCACAACCTAATTCTTTCAACATTTTATGATTTTCTCCTCCTTACAAGGTCTTTGTTGCTATGCACTTCATATTCGTTTTTATATGGTGATTCTTCTCTGGCCTTATTATATGATTGTGTCTTTGAAAATACTTCTAGGAATACTTCTTTTGTCAAAGTTTTAATTTAATTATTAACTTTCATTAATATGTCTTTATCTTTGAATAAATTGAGATTTTTTAAATTAGTTGAATTATCAACTTTTTTTATTTTTTAAATAAAAATGCAATATGAAGTGCAAAATGAATATAATTGAGTTGTAAAATATCATTACTTCTGCTTCAAAAAGGAATACTACCTTTGCAATATAATGCATAGGACTTTTGAGTAGTTGATTATATATTACTTGGTGCATTTTGTGTCAAAGGGATGGTACTGAATGTTTTGTAGTACTTGGTGACAGACTTTTTAATGGGTGGTTGGGTCTCAGTGGCTTCCCAGTGTGGAAGGAGACAGTGTGAACTAAGCAGAATAGGGATTAGCGAAAGACGTCTAAGTCCAGTATCCATGGCACTCATTTCTTGGGGAAGCATCTCATAAAGTCTTATGCAGAAGGTAAAAAATGGATGAAAAATATTTGGGCAGTTGTGGGTCAGGAAATGTAACAAATGACATTTTCCTAGTTCCAAGAATTACTTTTTGTTTTTGTTAGAGCCCCAGTCAATCTCTGAGAATGTGGAGACTTGTGGAGGAGGGAAACATAATTAGTAAATGTTGGGAGTTGTGCTGGTATAACACTGCAGGATTTTAGGATCCAAATCAGAGCTCTGAGTTTCAGTTAAGACAGGAAGGGCTAAAAATCTAACCAGGTCAGAGAAATGAATAGGTATCAAAAGGAGTTTTGAAAAAAGATTGAAGATATGACAACAAGCAGATATGAGGATAAAGTAGTCGAGGCAGAGAGTTGAGTTACAGTCTATTAAAATATCCAGGTGAGATACCAGAATGCACAGGATAATGACAGTGGACCATGGGGTACCCAAGGAGCAGCCAGTGCATGGGAAGAAGTTTCAGAGATGTAGTTGCTGTGACTTGCTGCCATGCTCTGTGAAATGTTAAGAAAAGTATAAGAAAAAAGAGGCCCTGTTATCTGTAGCCTGACTGACTGAAACCTGTTTTAGCATTAATGAAAGGGGAAAGATACTGGAAAAGACAAAAATAAAATAAAAAACAGATTTTGGTGTAAAGAAATTTGGGACATAATATCTTGGAAATTTTGTTGATATATCTAGGTACAGCATGCAGTAATTATTTAGAAGTAGAAATCTGGAATTCAAGCAGAGAAATCAAATTGAAAATAAACAATGAAAGGTGATTATAGTATATTAAAATGTTACATAATATTTGAACCTATTTCAGAATGTATAAAGAGATCATTTTAAGCATAAATATGTTAAGACATTTTAATATATGATTTTGAAAGTTTTTAATACATACTTCATCCTTTGAAAGAAATCATTTTATGTAAAATGTATCAGGAAAATGATTAAAATTTTATTATTGTATTTTGTGTTTTGCAAAAAAAGAGTACAGATTGGATAATCACTTGAGGAAGCTCCTTTGCACTAGTTCTAAATGTATTTGCAGTACTCTTTGTTCTGAATTATTTAAATAATTGACATCATTTTCAAAGAGATCATTTCTCCATTTTGAATAAAAGTCTGTTATGGAGATTAGTGCATCCATACATTATAAACAGAACAGAAAAATGAGTTGCTCTAAATAATTCTAGTACATCATATTTTCCCTTTAAGTGAAAAAAAGACAACTTAGCTTTGTTTGTAATAATACATGGCTATAAACACATGCATTTTATTTCAACTGTAATATTAAAATACAAACATTCACATAGGTTTTTATGAACTATAGTTTTTCATGCTAGCATGAAAAATTACGTTAATATTGGTTTAATTTTAATGAGGTAGAACAAAGGATTGTAAAATATATCATGTACATTTTATCTATTAACATCAAAGTAACTTACCTCTATTGAAAACCTGGTTAAATTTAGCATTGTTCTTAATGCATGCATGAATGCAGACAAAGTATTTACATTTTTATTATAAATTCAATGCTTATTTTTCTCCAAATAAACCTGTATAAAACATAAACATTTTCTTAAATGTGAATTCCAAGACTAGAATAAGTAAAAGTTTGAAATACATGGTACTGCTAAAATGGTTTTACAAACATATTTCTCAAATGGCTAAAGTGTAACTAAAGAAGACTTTTTTTTTTAAGAGAGAGGGACAGTGAGAGAAAGCGAGAGAGAAAGCAAGAAACAATTTTATTTAGTTTTTCACGCGGCTTTCATTGCTCCGAGACTTTGCTGTGTACAAGGTGCTTGGGTTTGAACTTGGATCCAGTGCTGCAACCGCCAATACTCCAGCCCCTAAAGAAGACTTTTAATTGAGAAAATGGAAGTCACATTCTACTCAGACTGCAGTGCATTGACCAGGTTTACAGAAAACTGAACGATGAGAAAAGAAATTAAATATATGTTCTGAACATGAATATATATTAAACTGGAAATCATAGTAATACATGCAAAATTGGAAAATTTGGCATAGTAGATTAATTTCATCTTAAATTTTCCATGGTTTAACTTTAATTTTTGATGTTTAATTTTTTATTTATGTTTCAATGAAAATTTAGTGTTGAATTTCATTTGCAGCATTTTCCTTATACTATTGAACTTTCTGGCACCCGTTGATTAAAATGGCAGAGGGAGAAGCTTTTGGTGTTCATTCCCAAGCATGCATATTTGGCAGTCATATTGTGTAGCTACATCTATTGCCTGGGGATCGCTTTCATCTTCTTGAAGCCTGTTTGACAAAAAAAAAAAAAAAATCTTACCAAAACCCACAGCTACATGCAGAAGATGTGTAAGTTTGTTGTTTAAAGAGAAGCGTATTATTTAAGGTAAAATTAGAAATGAAAAACACAATGTTTTGTCCCTGATTTTAATAGTTTTAGAGCAAGAATTTCTGTTCACTACAGTGCCTTGCTCTTCTTCTTCCTTGTTAATTGATTTTTGAAAAGAAAAGCAGAAAGTGACCAATAAGAAAAGATAAAGGAAAGTGGGTGAGAGCAGGCTTATAACTGGACATATGACTGAGGGAAGCTCAATGCAAAAGAGCAACAGTGAAGCAGGGATTCTGAGCAGGGTCTTAGCCACACAGTTCTAGCTCCATCACATATTCTTGCCTCATTTCTACAAGTCAGTTAACTCTTTTGCCCCTCGTTTTCCACCTCTGTAAAATGAAGCCACTATTCGTAGCTTAGTTCCTAAGGTTTTAGTTAATACTTGTAAGTCATTTAGAGAAGTACCTGGCACATCTTAACTGTTAGGTATTTATTAAATATAAAATAAATAGAGACTCAAAAGAGAACTCAGTTTGGAACTAGTAGAAAACTTTAAAACTAAAAAGTGTCCATTGATAATCTTAAAAGTGTAAGTTGATGCAATGACCTTCATAATTTTGCATAACCTGTGACCCAGTGTTCCATCCCTGGGGACATCTTGCCATGGAAATCCTCAGTTTCCTCACAAGTCATCCCATACATTGATGAGTACAATGGGTGATAAGGAGGCTGAGGGGTAGCACTTAACTGCCTTCTAGTTTCATGTTGGATGCTTTTGTAAGCAGTTTCTCCTCATGAACCCTTTTACCCCTCTGGCTAACTATGTGAGGCAGTTTTATATAATCTGTGTTTTGAGCCTCAGGCATGTTTCTTTTCACAGACAACTAAGTTAGACCACCAGGGATCTGGAATTCAAGTCAAAATAATCTAACCCAGAATCTTGCTTTTACTGCTAATCATAGAAAGTCAGAAACAGGACCCGTCAAGGATGGCTTAAATATTTACTCAAATTCCGCAAAGAGCTAGAAACTGTTCAGACACTGATAAAGAAAAGGTGGAGGGAAATGATGTTTCCAGTCTCAGACATTTCATTTGTCTTGGATAAGACTAATAAATTAGCAAAAATTACCATTTAGTGAAATAAATGCTGATGTAGAGGCACAGAGAATGGATTTAACCCCTGTGCCTGCAAGAATAGGGTTCAAGTGAAGACATAATAGATGAAGGAAGCTATTGACTGGGATCATGAAGGTCAAGAAGTTGGCTATAAAGACAGGACTGGGTTTCAGGGAAACATTTCAAACCAAAGGAATAACGTGCATTTTTCAGAAAAAGTATATGAAAATGATACTTCCACATGATAGGATAGGACTAAAGAAAGTGTATAAAATTTTCATAACATAAAAAATAATTGAGGATACCACAGTATTCAAATTCATCCTAAACTGTTAGGGAGAAGGCATCTGGTCAGATTTTCGATTGTTTATATTTACTGATAAATGTATAGCCAAGGAAGAGGTGCTGAGGTTATAAGGTTATAACAGAAAAGGCTTTTGATTTTGAACTTCAGTGTTCAGTGTGGACAATATCAAATTCAAACAATACACAGTTTCTTTCGACTTTGTTTCCCCATGTGACTAAATGTTTTCTCACTTTTCTTTCCCACTTATTCTGTGCACAGCTGCTCTTCTCTTTGTTTCTGGTGTTTCAACTCACTTAACATCACTTTCATGCTCAAACCTCAGTATTTCTCACACCTGGAAAAGGGAATGCTAGTTCTTTCATATTATAAATTGATATGCTTCTGATTTGGAACCTTTAGCTAAAATTAAACACCTAGGATCATATTCAAACTTTTTTCCTCCCCCTTTTTTTATAATCATGTAAATAATTCCTTTATTGTCCTTAAAAGTCTCCTTTATATGTATGTATTAAATGGATTGGGGTGGTAGTTGAAAGAACTGCAGCTTTATCTTTTAATCTGATAATATGTGACTATCTGCTAATGTTTTTCATACAAAAACTAAAATTCATTGATTTTAAATTCATTAATGGAAACACTTGTGGGCACCCTAATGTAAAAAAAAATATATTTTTTGTGTTTGGGTGGTTAGTAGGAGGACGTGTTTAGTAGTGCTATAACAAATCCAAAGAAAAGTTAACCCAGCACATAACACAGATTCAGTGGGGGAAAACACAGAACTGCAGATCATCCATCACTTTTGTGTTGTGACCTCTGCTGAATATACTAGCAAATTCTGTGTTATTGAATCACAATGACAGAGCCAAATACAAATGTCATGACTTCGCTGTGTTCACTGGGTCTTGCCATATCACCATCACCATTTTATATTCCCTTCCTGGGGACACTTTGGAAGATTTAGAGGCTTTCAGCCTAATCTGACTGGCTCCATACAAACGGCTGGAGCTTGGCCAAGAGTCCAGCCTGATTATGTCAACAAGGCAGCCTCATCCACATGGGAGCTCCAGCCGGGTGTGTGGAGTTCTGGGAACCACCATGAATTAGCTTTATATGCTCCAAGAGGCAATTCCCTACAAAAACAGACTTCAAAAGCTGCCAGAGGAAATTGTTTCCCATTGGAAATAGGCCTAGCTGGGATTGTCTTTAGTGACTCTGTCAGTATGTTAGACTGTTTTCGGGACATACCACACCTGGCCCTGGCATTCAGTTACTCCAGAGAAACACACCCAGTTAAAGCTGCACACAAGCTTGCATTTCTTTAATGATTATGGAGCTCTTGTTCTGCACCCAATTATTTAAGTCATTATTTTTAAGTTTAAAAGTTAGCTAACTATACAGATATTTTCTGACCTCAACTTATAGAGGGGTACTGCTATAATTTAAAAGAGGGCATTCTATTAAACATAGCATACAAGTTAAGAAGAGAAGCACAAAACTCTTTGCAGTTCATTAGCCTTTTGCTGAAATGTTAAATGGAACAGCAGGAAGCTTCACTTACAGATGTATTTAAATATTAGTGGCATTTAAGTAAGGGTTATGCATTTTGACTAACTCTTCACTATATTTCTTTCCATAGAGTGTTCTAGTTCAAAGGCCACCAGGAAAGTTAACTCTTAGATTCCCAATGTGCAAGCAGTGGGCATCTTACAACAGTTAGCAACACAGTATGTTGTTTATTATTTCCTGTATACAGACCTTTTGTGTTTCCAATAAAGCAAACATCTCAGGATTTGAAAGAATTCTAGTGTTCTTCTGAACTCCTACAAAATTCAGAAATTGTAATTTGCAGTAAGACTGATTGGCTGGAATTGGACAAAGTAGAGCTTGAGATTTAAAATAGGGTCAATGAGAATGAAAAGAAGGAAGATTCAGATGCCAAAAGGCAGGATAACAGATTGTTGGATGATTCAAAGAATAGGCAGGACATTAAGATGCGGAAACAGAATGATTTGGTATATTCTAATTCCATCAAAAATATATGGAGCACAGGAAGAAGACAGGTGATGGTAGAAATAAGTTCAGGGCTGTGCATAATGAGTATATCACTGTTAGGATGTCCCAGTGGTTTCAGATCTTAGGAGAATGACCAGGACCAGAGAAACATTCAGTAATCATCTGATTTGAGATGCTGCTGGAAAGTCACTGAGTTGATAGTTAACAACTATTTGTAAGACTCCAATCAGAAAAGATATATACATTTGAAAATTTGTTTTATTGACTTTTGGCACAAGATATTATAAACTAAATTCACTTACCCCATATATGTAAAAGCACATAGATAGGTTGGAAATTGTCACAAAATATGTCCACTTATGCATGATATATGCTCACTATGCAAATATGTAGGTATATGTGATAAATATTTCTATAAACAATACAGATTTTATGTACATTTGATTTTGCCTAAGTATCTAAATATACTAATTCTAAATATTATTAATTATAATATAATTATAAATATAAATTATTTAATTATAAATATAAATATATTAATGATTATAATATATTAATAATTACATAAGAAAGGCAAAACAGGGGAAATACGATAGTAGACAGTTGAAGTACTTACATTTGTGTCTCTATTTCTTTTTTAAAGAGAGGTTTTGTGTGAGGGAGAGAATCAATTTTCTTTTTTCATCTAGTTTTAGTTTTTTCAACACATTATTGTGTATGCAGTGCTGGGTTTCGAACCAGGGTCCTGCGTATGCCAGGCAAGCGCTCTATCACTGAGCCACCACTCCAGCCCAAGTATTTGCATTTCTGAAAGGTATTTTAAATACTTCACTGAATTCTGTTTTAGTTATTACCTTTGAAAATGTGAAAATCAAGTGTAACTTCTAGTTTGTCCAAAATAACCATACAATACAATTTTTATTTATATATTTTTTTTAAAGTTTGTGTCTTGGGTTAGATTTTGTTCCTCTCAGCCTGCTTTACTCCCTTTGTGTACTGTGATTCTGTCAGAGAGAATTTTCTTTTAAGTAATTCATCAGTTATCATCATCCTTTATTTGAAAACTGTAGTAGACTCCTGTGCTTTTGTCTGGACCCAAAATATACATGCAGCTTTGTGTGAAGATAATGCATTTGAAAACTTTTCCCATAAATTTATGTGTGTCCTCCTCCCCCCCCGAAAAAAAAGTAAAGTGGCATATAAGGAATTATATGGCTCCTTGGTACTTCGTTTTTACTGCTGAGGTATGTGTTTTGCTACTCACTCACTGTGTATCTTACTCTCCCAGCAATGTTGTCTCAGATGCTCAGGGTCATGCCTCATATGAAGGTAAAATCTGTACTCAAAGGTTTTCCCAGTATAATAATATGATGACTCACATTGCAAAAGCTGAGATTGAAAGCCAGAAACTCATTATGACAATAATTGATTTGGACACATCTTAATATACAGGCTCACTTCACAGTCCTATTTTCAATTTGGGGCTTCAGATGAAATTCTGTTTATGAAAATCAAATAGAGGTTAACTGAAAATTAGGCTGTGCTGTTGTGTAAATATCTGAGCTTTGACCTGACACCAATGTGACATCCAGGTTTTATATCCATGTCTCTGTTTTATCTTCTTATCTCAGAGATATTTCCTCATGGCAGCTACAAACACCAGTGGGGGAGCAAGAATTAGGACGCTTGTCACAGCTTGCTATCATTTTGGAATTCCTTTTTAGAAACTCAGAATATAAAAGACAAGGAACATGGTGCCTACTTAGTGCAGCTTAATTTCTAGGGAAGATTGTTGTCCTGAAGCTATGCCTTGTGCTTCATACCATTTTGAAGAGCTCTTTTTTAGCTTGAAACAAAAATGAGGTCGTAGATGTGTTTTAAAAATGCAAAATGTTGCACGCTAGCCAAAAGGAATAATAGTATACATTTTGGGTCAACAATCTAACATTCATTAAAAATCTCTGAGACAGAAGGAGACATTCCAGCACGAGAATGAACAGCCTCGTTTGTAAAGGGCATACATCCTCAGAGTCTGAGTCTATAACTCATATTCCCCTTTAGATTCCTAGAGTTGGCTTGTAGCTAGTCATGACATGAGCTTATATCTCTGTGTATTGACTTTTCCTGAGGGACCTTACTTATTTAACATCTGCAGCTGTTTCTATTTTATGCACTTTCTATTAATATTTTCACTTTGGTACTTGTTCCCCAGGCACAAGATTTGTGGAAATTATAATTTAAAAAGATGAACCTTAACAAAAAATTAAATATTATCTAGCTCTAATGTGGGTGTATGCTAATTGTCTTCAATTCATCTTTTCCTTTTCTCACCAGACCCAAAAAACAAACTTTTAAAGTTATTCATGCAGTTGTGACATATAATGAATTGCTTAGCCATTTATTTAAGATCCCCTGAGTTAGTTTATATATTTACTGGCACGGGCAAGTTGAAATATCTAAAATTCATACATTTTGAAGTTCATAGAAGTGAACTAGTGAGTTTCCTGTATGGATGCCTACAGTTAGGGGCCAGGACTTAATTTATGTCCTTATGGGACTCTAACTAATTACTTAATCTCTTGATCATTTTTCATAATATAAATATAAATAATACCATCAGTTATACATGTATGCCTATTTATGAGTACAAGCATATTAGTCTTTTATTGGCATTACATTTAATTAGAATATATTTATGACTTAACTTTAAGAACACTGAAAAGGCATTTATAAAAATAATTCAGTGTGGCTGTCTCCTTTTTGGGGCATACCCCGAAGAAGGAGTTAATGACCACTGGCAAACCAGACAGATTGCCTCAGATGATGTAGGTTGCATCCTTTTCAAGACAAGTTAGACTTTGAGCAATTGGCAAGCTGTGAGCTCCCTATTTAATCAGCCAGCGTTCATCTCCCTTCATGTAGAGTCCTGCCTTCGTTGCTAAAATCGTATCTTAAGTGTATGCCATTAGTCACTGGGGAGCAGCAGTTCAGGTTGTCTATTTTTCTCTCCAGATTCAAGTACTTTTTTTCTGGATTTATTTACATTAAGGTATTATTGATGTTTTTGTAATATTTATAATATGGCTAGGCCAATTTGTTGTTCCTTTGTTTTGGTTTCCTTTCAATAAACACAAACCAAAGATAATAAAAAGTTGGAACAGTTTCCATTTCTTATTTTTTTTTTAAAGAGAGAGGGACAGTGAGAGAAAGAGAGATAACAACAGAACCAATTTTATTTAGGTTTTCATGTGGCCTTTGTTGCTCAGACACTTCTTTATGTAGGTGGTGCTGTGGTTTGAACCTGCATACTCACGTAAGCCAGGCAAGTGCTGTAAATGCTGAGCCACTGCTCCAGCCTCTCCATTTCTTTTTATATAATATTTATATGTGTTAGCCTTAGGGTTGAATGCAAATGAGCTATTTTTGAATATAAACTTTGTATTTCTGAATAATGATTTGATGAGTTAAAAATAGGCTGAAAACTTTTGATTTTAATATAAATGATAGAAACTTATAATTCTAGAACAAAATCTATAGTTTTGATGACATTCCCAAAAGGATATCTTTTTATTTCACTTCATTTTTTATAGTCAGTTCAATTAAAGTAGAATTTACATTCAGCGAAATTCACTCTTTTTCACTGTGTCTTGGACAAATGGATACAGCTGTGAAACTACTAATAAAATTAAGCTATGAAAAATATCTACCATCCCCAATAATTCTCTCCTGCCCTTGAACCCCTCCCTGGTCCCAGGCTAGCCATAGTAATCACTGCTTTATTTCTGTCCCCATATTTTTGCCTTTTCCAGATTCTATACAAATAGTCTTATAATTTGTAATCTTTGATATAGGATTTTTCTATAACTTTTAATAATGTGATTATTTCTATATATAGCTGTTGGTAACACCTAATAGAGCAAAACTCCTTATTGAATGTAGATTGTGTTGTGGCTGTACTTTTAGTAATACTTATGTATGTGGTAAAAAAACGTGGTTTTCCTTTCCAAATTGTTATTAATGTTAATGTAAGACCAAAGAAAAAATTTAAGAAGCAATCATTGTGGATCTCCATATTTATGTTTTATAAGTTATTCAAATTTCTGTTTAGAAAGCTTTTGCTCTTCTGACTTCCTGCACTCTTCATCACTTGTTCTTAATGTAAAATATTAATATTTACTAAGACAAGTCAGTGATTTATGGCCATTTAAATTAGTTTAGCTTTGTTCCACTGTTCTAAAACATTGCATGTGCTATCTGATAGACTTTTTAAAAAATACTGCTTTCCTTGGATGATTTATGATATGCAGTATTGTTCATAGATGCATATAGTTTCACCTTGAAAATAAATTGAAAAACAATTAGGCGAGATGTATATTGGGAGGAAAAGAGCACACTTTTGATAGCTGGAGGTAAACTCCATATTTGGTTCTATTGTCAGAAGTGCTTGCTGTCATCGGCATGTTTTAGAACTTTAATTTTGGTAGTGCTGTGTTCTTATTTCTCATCTGAAATGGTTACGTCAGTAGAAGTTTGAAATTATTTTGCCTTTAGGATAAAATTAGCTATCACATTAGAACTTTAGAAGTCCCAAACTGTCATGTTCTAAACTTAATATTCCATGTTTGCTTCTTTTATCTGCCAGTATTTTTCTCAGATGTTACTTAGGATGTCAGCTTGAATTTAAATTCTTAAGTGAATATGCTTTTTACTTTATCCATAAAGAGGTTGAATAGAGAAAGTAAGAGATCTATTTTTATGTTAAGTAATAAAATAAAAATAATCAGATTGTTGTTTTCATTAACATGTTTTAAGAACACTGGAGAAAGTTTCTTATCTATTCGTTCTTTATGATGTGCCTCTAACTATCCCATGGGTTTAGGAGTACAATAGGACTCTTACCCCTATTGTCCCTGAATATCCTACTTAAGTGATTACCTGTACCATATTAGTTCAAATTTATAATAACCCCACTGCATAGAATTGAGAATGGACCAAATATGGACTCATGATTTCCTTTCCATTAGGTTAAATATCTCTCATGACTAGTTCACGATTACTTGGTTTCTCTGGATTTGGGGATGACTTTCTTCTTCTTCCCTCCATACCATTAGAAAATTCTATCAACTCCACCTTGAAAATAGTGCCAATGCTTGAAACTTCACATCACTTCAACTACCACCTCCTCCAGGTCTGACTCACCATTGGCTCTCTAAAATATTAATTAGATCTTCTGACAGTCAATGCTTTTACTAGTATCCTTCTGAAGTGCCTCACATGACACAGTCCCTACCACCTCTCTGAACTCATTTTCTGTCATTTCCATGTGAATTAGTTTCCTTTCTCTGTTCTAACAAATTACCACAAACTTAGTTGCTTAAGGCAACACTAAGTTATAATTGAGGAGGCTAGATGTCTGAAATCAATTTCAGTGGGCTAAGATCAGGGTGTCAGCAGGGATTGCTCCTTCCTAGGGCAGAACCTGTTTCTGTGCCTTTTTTGCTTCCTCTTCTTTCCAAACTCTTCTTTCAGGTCCTTAGTAGTCAAATCCCCTTCTGCCTCCACTATAAAGACAGGCATGATTTCAAGTATGTTCTACCTCTATGATCCAGGAAGCTCCTTCCTCTCAGGATTATTAGCTTAATTACTTATGAAAATTCTAGGAATGAGAACCTGATATTTTTGGGTGATGTCATTTAATTTCTCCCACCTTCTGAATTACTATGCTGAAACTAGAGCTGGTTGGTTTGAACAAATCTGGCTTTTTACATTTTCTCTCTTTTTGTTTTTGTTTTTTTTAAGTGTGGCCTCCTCTCATCAT